>JAGFNQ010006333.1:337397-385666 GCA_024364735.1 Boesenbergia rotunda | reverse complement strand
CTGCGATTTGGAGTCATCCTTATCTGTCTGGAAACTGGCATCTGTATACCCACGTATTACCAAATCTCCTTCTCCATATATTAGGAACACATCCTTAGTTCTTCTTAAGTACTTAAGGATTGTCTTAACAGCCGCCCAGTGATCCATTCCTGGATCCGACTGGTATCTGCTTGTGACGCTCAAAGCATACGATACATCAGGCCTAGTACATAATATTGCATACATGATAGATCCTATCGCGGATGCATAGGGAATCTTATTCATGCAAATCCTCTCGTCTTCTGTGCGCGGACACATAGACTTTGAAAGGTTGATCCCATGCTTGATGGGAAGGTAACCTTTCTTGGATTCCGACATGCTAAACCTTTTTAGCACTCGGTCTATATATGTAGTCTGTGAAAGACCGAGCAACCGTTTTGATCTATCTCTATAGATTCTAATCCCAAGGATATAGGTTGCTTCTCCCAGGTCTTTCATGGAGAAAGTTTTGGATAACCAAATTTTAACTGTCTGTAAGACTGAAATATCGTTTCCTATAAGCAAGATGTCGTCGACATATAATACTAGAAATACGACTGCACTCCCACTAACCTTCTTGTACACACAAGGTTCGTCAGGATTTTGTGAGAAATCAAACTTTTTGATTGTCTCATCAAAACGGATGTTCCAGCACCTAGATGCTTGCTTCAGTCCATATATGGATCGTCGAAGCTTGCATACCTTGGTTTTATCAACCGATGTGAAACCTTCAGGTTGTATCATGTATACGTCCTCAAGCAGGTTTCCATTAAGGAAAGCTGTTTTCACATCCATTTGCCAAATCTCATAATCATAATGAGCTGCTATGGCTAGGAGCATCCGAATGGATTTAAGCATAGCTACTGGCGAATAGGTTTCGTCATAATCAATTCCTTGCTTCTGACGATATCCTTTTGCCACTAATCTAGCCTTAAAGGTAACAACATTACCTTCCATGTCGGTTTTCTTCTTGAAAACCCACTTGCACCCTATGGGTTTAATCCCTTCAGGTGGGTTAACCAAGTCCCATACTTGATTTTCGTACATGGAATCCATTTCCGACTTCATGGCTTCAAGCCATTTGTCCTTTCTGAACTTTTCAGAACATCTTCATAACTGATAGGTTCGTCATCGCAATGAGCAACACGTCGTTCGATTCACTTACGAGAAATCCGTATCTCTCTGGAATGTTGCGTGTCCTATCAGACCTACGAAGAGGTGGTGTAGCTTTAGGTTCAACTGATAGCTCATCATTATGAATTATCGGTTGTGGGCCTAGACTCGGTGTCTCTGTAATGTCTATTGGAGTTTCTTGAACTTCATCAAGTTCAAAGCCACTCCCACTGTTTTCTTGTAAAAGAAATTCTTTTTCTAGAAATACAGCATGCCTTGAAACAAACACCTTTTGTTCCAAGGGATGATAGAATTGGTAACCCTTCGTTTCCTTAGGGTATCCAATAAATAGACATTTATCAGACTTAGCATACAATTTGTCTGATACAACCCGCTTCACGTAAGCATGACAACCTCATATCTTAAGGTGAGTTAAGTGAGGTTTCTTACTATTCCAATTCTCATATGGAGTAGTAAAGACTACCTTGGTCGGGACTCTGTTTAATAAATAAACAGCTGTCTTAAGTGCATAGCCCCAAAAAGATTTTGGAAGAGTTGCATGATTCATCATTGACCTAACCATGTCCATCAAGGTTCGGTTGCGCCTCTCAGATACACCATTATGTTGTGGTGTATACGGCGGAGTCCATTGGGATAATATCCCATTGTCCCTTAGATAATCTTGAAACTCTTGACTTAAGTATTCACCACCCCGATCGGATCGAAGTATTTTAATACTTTTGCCAAGTTGTTTCTCTACTTCATTTCTGAACTCTTTGAATTTATCAAAGGCTTCAGATTTGTGTTTCATCAAGAACACGTACCCGAATCGTGAGTGATCATCGATAAAGGTGATGAAGTAGTTATAGCCTCCTTGTGCTGGAGTTGACATTGGTCCACATACATCAGTATGTATTAGACCAAGCAACTCTCCCACTGGATTACCTTTTCCGGAAAAGGGTAATTTAGTCATCTTGCCTTTTAAGCACGATTCGTATGTATCAAATGAACCGGGTTCAAATGATTCCAAAATTCCAAATCGTTGTAATTCGGTCATGCGTTTCTTACTTATATGGCCAAGACGACAATGTCACGTGTAGGAGTCTATTCGATTATCTATTCTAGCACGTTTGTTGCTTACTTCGATATTGAAAATGTCACCGGATAAATCTAACATGTAGATGTCATTGCACAAAGTTCCATTCCCATAAAGAACGTCATTTAAAGTTATGTAACAACAATTGTTACTAAAAGTTAAATGATAACCCTTTTCATTCAGACATGAAATAGATACAATGTTCTTTATCAACGGAGGAACAAAATAACAATTATCCAATTCTAAGACACGTCCAGTGGGGAGCTTTAGCAAATATGTTCCGATGGCAACAGCAGCAATCTTTGCTCCATTTCCAACTCGCAGATTTGCTTCTCCTTTGACGAGTCTTCTTCTATTCCTTAGCCCTTGTATGTAATTACATATATGTGAGCTACACCCAGTATCAAGTACCCATGTGTTTGAGGAAATAGAGTGACATTCAATAACGAAGATACTTGAAGAGGATGAGGCATCGGATGCCTTATTCTTCAAGGACTCATGATAAATCTTGTAGTTTCTTCGCAAGTGACCTTCCTTGCCACAATGATGGCAAGTGCCTTTTAGGGTATTTTCAGTCATTTTGGCCTTTTTCTTCTTTCCCTTATTCTGTTCTTTGGCCTTCCTCTTAGAACCTTTCTTCGAGGAACCAACTAACAGCACTGTCTTCTGTTCCTGCTTCACAGAAGGCTCTACAGTCTTCAGCAGGTTAAACAACTCAGGAAACTGGTCTGGAGTTGCATCTTCAGGAGGATGGTTGGGAAGTAGATCTTCAAGGACATAAGCAAGCTTCTCTGTCTTGAGGACTATCCTCAGGTTTCGAAGCCAGCCCATGAAGTTTAGCCTAGTCAGTTTATTGGTGTCCAAAATAGAACGCAAGTTTAGGGAAGACATGATCGAGTGATTATCCTAGAAATACAAATTGAGCTTATGTGAGAAGAATGATTAAAGAATGTATCATTATACATAAATTAAATCCTATTTATTTTACGAATTGAGTCACCCTTATTATCAATTCGGGAGATCGTAGGAACATCTCCAAATAGGTTGATATCCAACTATAGATAAGAACCACCATGGCTGTGGCCATCAAGTTTTTCTTAGCAATGAAGGTAGGTAATTTTACCGATTACACATCACATATATGTAACTATCACTTTATGCTATCAACTAATTGAATGTTTGCATAAATCATTGGGTTGTTAACTCATTAACAAGTATGTATCATTACACATAGCACCCAACTGCACCTCTCTTTACATCGACCTTGGCTGTGGCACAACAAATCGATGCTCCAAGCTTAAGGCTGACCCATTAATCAAGAAATAGTTTTAACATGGTTGGAGCTCATTCAACCGCTTAGTCAGGCTTGGATGTGTCCAACAACCAAAACTAATGATTGACCTCCGACTCGAACTATATTATTCATAAACTAATTCCATGGTTTGAACATGTTGAAGTTCAAGTCGGGCATGGATGTGTCCATCAACCCAAACGAGAAACAAAACTCCAATTCTAACCATATTAATGGAAGGTGTTGGCCTTAATATTTTATAAGGGGTTTTGGGTCTCATCTTTCTTTTCTAAGCACATTCATGACATAGAATAATGTCATGACTAACGATTTCCTTAATTAAGTATGTATGTGACTTAAGTTATCAAGTCTCATTAATTGAATTAGGAACCGGATTTCCTAATTCCAATTTCATACTTAATTAAAGGAATTGTTTTGGGAAACAATTTTCTAAATTGTCATAATTAATTTCGGAAATAATATGTTCAAGACTTTGATTTCTCTAAATAAAATCTTATCAAATTAAGAGACAAATCCCTTAATTCAACTACATATTATTTTCATGAAAATCTCATTTAAGAAAACTCTATAGGAAACCATTTTGCTAATTAATTTTGGAGACAACAATATGTAAGAGCATCACCTCTTCAAACATATTTTATTCATGGATTTAATTAATTACAACAAATTATTTTCTAAGGGTGGCTCCCCGAGGCTCAGATACCCAAAGAAAAGTAATGTGTTGTAAATCCAATTGGACGGCTCCCCGAGGCTCAATCCAAATCAAACATGACAATTTCAATTAAAATTGGGAAATTAAATTACAACAACTAACTTTAAATTGGACGGCTCCCCGAGGCTCAATCCAAATAAAGAATTTTGTTATCAATTTAAAAACCAATTCAAATTTAATTGTCAATTAACTGTCCATGAATTTGTCTAGACTTTCTTAAAAGAAAGTGCCCAAAATTGCGAGATTTCAAAAATAGGTTTTCAGAATAATTGTAAGTTTCCGGTACAAAGAAAACTTACATATTTCCAAAATTGGAAAATTTCTAAAATAGAAAAATTTCCAAAATTGGAAAGTTTCAAAGATGGGAAGTTTTCGAAATTATTATAAAATTTCAGAAATTAGAAAATTTCAAACGTTTGCGAAATTTCATGAGGATTTCCAAACTTTGAAATTCCTAAATCTAAAATTTATTATAATTCGAAAGTTTCCATAATTGAAAAATTTTTCCGAAATTGAGATCATGATAAAGTTTTCCACAAAACAATTATATGATTAAGTCGAACACTAACCGGCTCTGATACCACTGTTGGGACCGGGTGCATGTCGACAAGGATACGAGTTCGTAAAATTTTAAATTTTTACGTGCAGCGGAAGATTTTGCATAAAATAATTTCCTAAATTATTTTAACTTCGTATCTAGCATGCAACCTTATAGTGTATCGACATAATCATAAAATAAAAGTTTGCGGAAAAGTAAACTAATTTACTTTTATACCTCGCGTAACTTGAAGAAAGGGACGAGATCCAACCGTAGCGTCCCTTGGAAGCTTCGCCTCTATTCGCGTCCACGCCGAGTTCTCTTCGGGATGACTTCGCAAAGTCACGAGTTTTGTGCCGACGAGAACTACTAGATTCTCGGAAGGCACAACTAGAAGAATAAGAGAGGAAAGGTAGGAAACTAACCAACGAAGTAACGGAATCGTATTCCGGGAAGAGAGGAGTCGCTATCCGCTTCTTCTTCTTCGTCTTCGGGTTCTTCTCCTTCTTGAAACCTCACGGCAAACACCCTTGTTGGTGTTGTGGTTGGGCGCTGGCCCTAGAGAGGCTAGGGTGCGCCGGCCCTAAGGGAGGAAGAATAGGTGGAGGAGAGGAGATTAAGAGAAAGAGAGAGGGAGTAATTAATCTCTTAATTGTGTGGAATAAGGGCTAGCCTTTGGTTCCTTTATATAGTAGCAACTCCTTTGCTAAGTCTCCCTCTAAACCGAATTAACGGAATTAACGGAATTAGTTATAAGAAATTTATCTTATAAATTTTCTTATTGCTTATTCCGTTTAAGCCTAGTCTTATTATAAACAATTTATAATAAAACAAATTAGTTATCATAAGAGATTTATCCTATAAATTCTCTTATGAATTTTATTATAACTAACTTTATAATAAAACTAATTATTTATCATAAGAAATTTATCGTATAAATTCTTATGAATTAATTCCATTTAAACCAAGTCTTTATAATAAAAACTAATTCTTCTTCTCTTTAAATTATAGAATAAATTTTATAAGAAATTTATAAACTTTCTTATTATGGAAAAATTAATTCATAATTGATTTTATAAAATTAAAATAAACCCAATTCATGGATTATTTTAATCTTCCATAAAAGAATAAATTTCTATAAATTTTATTTATATAAATTTCTTTATACAAATTTATTTATCCATAATTTATAAAATAAATCGTACTAGATTTATTTAATTAATTAAACCAATTAAATTGGTTTATTCTCCTCTATTTGGCCGGCCACCAAAGAGGGTTTAACACCCTCTTTGGCCGGCCAAAACCAACCCGAACCGCCGCGAATTAAACTCATTTAATTCGCCCAAAAAGCCTTCAAAAGACTTAGCCATTTTTTTAGCTTCCATTGCGCCTCTAACTAACTCAGATTCGACTTATTTCTCTTGATCGGAAAATCCAATTTTCAACTCGTTTTAAATCCCTCGGATTACTCGTAGTGCGTGTGACTAAATAGGCTTTTGATTTATGTTGGCCGTCTATAATCAACAAATTATAGAACGATCATGAGTGGCACCTAGTAGTACATCATGATCCCCAATTAATCGAAAGATCAACGGTTTGACCTCAGAAGAAATTATTCTGAAACCCTTCAGCAGCTCTATTGAATCGTGCCCCATTCCCTTCACCACCTTATACCCACTTGGTTCAGGACACGGTCTATGGTGTCAGTCCCCACTAGGCTGACTACGTCACACCTAGCCCAAGTAATGTCTTATTCGTCCTTTGGATTTCTAATTACTCTCATGTATTTTAGAGACTCTCACTCTAAACATGATATGCTCTGGCCAGAGGCTTTGAGTAACAATCCGACGATAGGCCTGGGTATACATCTCCTCGCAAGGAGTGGTGAATCCTTTGTAGGCTGTTCAAACATCTTCGGGCACTTCGGCTTATACCCGATCATCCTGGGTCCACACCTCCTTGGAGATGCTTGCTTAAGATGTCAAAGTATAAGTCTCCATGACCAAGATGACTTGAACACCGTAAGTCAAAGGAACATCGCACTTAAGCTGCAGTAAGATCTTCATTGACATATCTACATGTAGATTCCCATATGAAGTCTTACAGCTAGTCACTCCAATGAACTAGTTCCCTTAACTAGCATCCATGTTTATCTCCGGACATCCCAATGTCACCAGCCAGTGAGAATCAGCTGATTAGAGAATAACCCATGCTAGTCTCAACAGAATTGATAGTGTCCGTTTTTATCAATTCATCGACTAGGGATATTTTTAATACTTCACATTTGCGCATTTAGAGATAATCACTAGTTGTGATCTCATCACAAATTCTCTTATGCTGTGAGTTGTATTGCGGACATTCAGTAGATGAGTTTAAGATCCCAATCAAATACACAAGCATGTATACTCAAATAGTGAATTATCATTTATTAATATAAATGTTTTACAATCATAAGGCGATTGCCTTAGGACACTTCTCTCATATCACTAACAGAAAGGGCCCACCCGGTTCAGCTCCTCTTTTGTTAAGCCGCATTGAAGGGTCTGGGTCGCCTTTACATCCGCTTCAATTTTCCGTTTCAGAGCGGTGTCCCACTCTGTGTAGCTTTGAGGTACTCCTTCAGTATTTTTGGGGATCTCCAGTCCGGACTGGATGATTATCCACATGTCCACCTGAGTTTTCAGGTTGACCTCCATTCGACTTTTCCAGTAGGAAAAGTCTTCTCCACTGAAAAGAGGAGGTCTGGCTGTGCTGAATCCTTCTTGCATGACCATTAGGTATTTTATCTGAAAAAGAGATAAGAGAAAGAAAAACTTTGTCCCAAGACTTGGACTTGGATTAGTAGTGCGGGATAAAGAAAATTAAATGTCGAGGGGTGTTGCACCAACCTCGATTAACGAGAAGAAATTCAAACGGAAAAAGAATATTAGAAAAAAAATTCGAACGAGAAAAAAAATATTAAAAGAAATTCGAACGAAAAAAATATTAGAAGAAATTTGAATGAAAAAATATTTTAAAAAAATAAAAGAAATCCGAAAAATTTTCAAACTGGTGGTTGCACCAAATTTGAACTTCCCCGCTCTGAAACCACTTGTTGGATCGAGAGAACTGATAGAGGGGGGGGTGAATATCGGTAAACGTTTGGATATTAGAATTAGAGAAATTATGCAGCGGAATAAAAGCAATCGCGAACACAGGTAGTTTTACTTGGTTCGGAGCCTAGGTCGACTCCTACTCCAAGGCCCACGGTCGTTGACCGTTTTCTGCGGGCAATTCTATAAGTTCGCAAATCAGTTTACAGGATTGAATTTACAAATATAGCAAAGTAATCTTTTAAAAAGAAAACTCTTCTTTTATCGACGTTCGATGTAGGTTGTCTTTTTCGGAGCAGCGGGACGTCGTCGGCACTTGAGTCTCGAGTCGGGAGGTTTCCGGAGCAGAGTGTGAGAGTAGAAGAGCGTAGAAGCGTTGAATGAAGTGTTATTCGAAGCCTTGGGGTCGAGGGCCCTTTTATAGGCCCTGGGGGCGCTCGAGACGTCGGGGGCGCCCCCCCCCCCCCACGTGTCGGCCGATCCGACTTTCTCTCGGTCAGCTTCTGATCCCTTCAAACTCGGGATCAGATCTTGACCGGGTCGCCCGGGATGCTTGGGGCTCCCGGGTTGACCGGGTCAGAGCTTATCCCTTGGCTTCGCTAGCTTCTGCTTCGATGGCTTGCATAGGGGGCGCTCGGGACGCTGGGGGCGCCCGGGAGCACGAGGGCGCCTCGCCCATGAGCTGCAGAAGCTGTTCCTTTACTCCATGTGTTTTGTGTTCACCTTGGGGGCGCCCGGGACACTCCGGGCGCCCTGGTCAGTTGCTGCCTCACTCCTTTAAGGCTCTCTGAGCTGTAGACACTCGTTCCTTTGGTCCTGCATCCAGGGTTAGTCCAAAACAACATAAAGCAATAAGATGTTAGATTATACAGCCTTAGCTGTCTTGGTTCTGACTTTGGGCCTTCCAAATGGAGCCCTAGGTCGAACCGACGCCTACTGTTCCCTCGACGGGGAACGCGTCTTCACCGACTCCTCTCGGGAGAATTTACCTGATGCCAACCGGCTCCTCCGGTTGGACTTTTGCCTAGCGGTCCTTCACCAGGTCTTAGATACCAAGCTGTCCCTCGCCCGGTGTCTAGCATTCGTTCGCCAGGTCTTCAGTCCCAAGCTGTCCTTCGCCTGGTGCCTGGCAGTCCTTCGCTAGGGCTTCAGTACTCTGGCATTCCTTCGCCAGTGCCTAGCAGTCCTTCGCTAGGTCTTTTTACCCTGGCATTCCTTCGCCAGTTCCTAGCAGTCCTTCGCTAGGACTTTTTGCCGTGGCATTCCTTCGCCAGTACCTAGCAATCCTTTGCTAGGACTTTTGCAGCACACTCGAGTAACATGTTAGATAACAAATAAGACTTAACTTTTGAACCCTTTTTCCATTATCAAAACTTAGGTTCGACTTGGGTGCTTTCTGCACCAACAGGAATGTGTGTTAGATACCAAACCTGTGCTAAGGAAACACACTTAGCAGCCCTAAAAAGAATACTTAGATACATCAAGGGCACCCTAAATGTAGGGATTTGGTATCCTAGGACCTCAACTTTTGACCTGTCAGGATACTCGGATTCTGACTATGCTGGTTGCAAACTAGATAGAAAGAGTACAAGTGGAAGCTACCAACTTTTATGAAACAGTCTAGTGAGTTGGTGCAGCAGAATGAGCTCTATCCACAACCGAAGCTGAGTATGTTGCTTTAGGAGAGTGTGTAGCACAACTCTTATGGATGATGCACACTCTTAAGGACTTCCAGCTTGACTACACCCAAACCCAAGTCTATATTGATAATATAAGTTCAATTAATCTAACTAAGAACCCAATCCAACACTCTAGAACTAAACACATAGAAGTTAAAAACGACTTCGTAAGAAATCATGTAGCCAGGGGTAAAATAGTCCTTAAGCATGTAGACTCAAAATATAATTTAGCAGATATATTCACCAAACCCTTACCTGAGTCAGAGTTCAGCTCACTAAGAAGGCAGTTAGGGATTATGCTTGGTAGAATAGGAATGCTCTAATTATGTTTCTTTTCAAAAACTGTTTTATTTCTTATTTCAATTTGCAAAATCATTTCTTTATTTAAAATGATTTTCCGACTTAGTTTTTTCAAAACTTAACCCCTTCAAAACTAGGGGTTTTTCGCAAATTGACTTAGACTGGGCCCTAACCCTAGAACTGCATGCACCTATAGATCTAGAAGCCAGCATCTCACAAGCACCTTAGGGTACTTTTGTTTGGTAACCTAGGCTGGGTTGAGATGCTTAGGTCTATGTCTTGATTCAAGATGTACAAATTAAGCAGTAATCAGGTTAAGTGTCAAGCATAGAAAATCTAACTTGATCAAATCACTTAACTTGACTAACCCTAGCGAAAGCTACTGTTTATAATAGTTAGTAAGTAGCTAACTGGGTTAGACAAGACCAGAAAGTGGAAATTCAAATTGATTTGGGTCAGTTTAAACATAGAATTGGTTCAGTACAACACCTTACTTTGATTACTCATTTTTCTTCCATAATTTTTTTTTATAGATGGCAAAGGGGGAGAGAGTGGAAAGGAGAGAAAAGGAGGCTTTAAAAGTTAATTATTTTTTCAAAAATTCAAAAACTTTCCATCTCCTTTTTCAAAAAGTAAAGTTCTGTAAGTAATTAAGTTCTTTTTTTGAAAGTCAATTCTTTTTTTGTTTTCAAAAATTATTCTAAGCATTTACTCAAAATATTTTTTTCTGGAAAAATTTTCTAAGTTATAACTCAAAATTTTGCTTGAAAATTTTTCTAAGTTATAAACTCAAAATTTTGCTTGAAAATATTTCTAAGTTATAAACTCAAAATTTTGCTTGAAACTATTTATAAGTTATAAACTCAAAATTTTGCTTGAAATTTTTCTAATTATTAAAACTTCAAAATCAGTGTAGAAAATTTTCTAAGTGTGTTGAAAACTTTCTAAGTGCTAAATATGTTGAAAAATTTTCTAAGTGCCCAACTCAAAATATTTTGGAATTTTTTTTAACCTTAAAATCCCGTTTTGAAAATTTTTCTAAGTATGAAAAATCAGAAAAACTTATCAAACAAAGACTTAGAAACTATTTAAAAAACCCCACGAATGTTTGAAAAACTCAGGGGGAGATTTCTTCCAGAGGGAGGAAATTAAAACTGATACTTTACCTATCTTCCTGTTGTTTAACTTAACTTTTTGAACCGGGTTGTCATAAATCAAAAATGGGGAGATTGTTGGTGCAGGCAGCACCTAAGTCGAACCTGGGTTTTGATAATGGCAAAGGGTTCAAGAGTTAAGCTGTTATTGTGTTCTAATGTGCTTACTAAGTGTGCAGGAAGAAACCCTAGGTACACTAGGCAAGAAATCCTAGCAAAGGGCTGGGCAAAGAAGTCCTGGTCAAGGACTGGGCAAGAAGACCTGACCGGGAGTCAGGCAAAGAAGTCCTGGTCGAGGACTGGGCACGAAGTCCTGGCAAGGGGCTGGGCACCGAAGACTTGACTGGAAGTTGGGCACGAAGACCTGGTCAGGTGGATCGGGCAAAAGTCCAACCGGAGGAGCCGGTTGGCAAAAGGTAAACTTTCCTGAGAGGAGTAGGTGAGGACGCGTTCCTCGTCGAGGGAACTGTAGGCGTCGGTTCGACCTAGGGTTCCATTTGGGAGACCCGAAGTCAGAACCAAGACAGCTACGGTTGTAATTACTACTTGTCATGTTTTTCGGACTAACCTTAGTTGCAGCGTCGAAGGACTGATCGTCTGCAAGTGAAGGTTCTTCACTGGGCCTAGGCGCCCGAATGGAGTCAGGCGCCCGTAAGGATACGGGCGCCCAAGGGTGAAGGCAAAAACCAAAAACCAGCTGTGAAGCCACTGAACCAAGGCGGATCAGGTGCCCGTGAGCCCATGGGCGCCCCCATCAGCTTAGGCGCCCAAGAGGGGAGGATAAGCGCTGACCGAGCCCACAAATAAGGATTCCCAGATTGAAGGGTGCGTGTCAGGTGCCCCCAACCCATCAGGCGCCCGATGGAGTACTATAAAAGGGGCTCGACCCCATGGCTTCAACAACACAGTTTTCATACGCTCCAAAGCTTTTCGTTTAAGAGCTTCGCCCCGGCAAACTCTGATTTCAAAATTCTAGCGCCGACGACTTCCCTCTGCTCCGAAATACTATCCACATCAGATGTCGGTAAGGAAAAGTGTAATTAGTTTCATTTACTGCAATATTTCTATACTCAATTTGTAAACCTATTTTTGCGCGATTATAGTATTACCAAAAGTAAACGGTCAAGGACAGTGGGCCTTAGAGTAGGAGTCGACCGCGACTCCGAACCAAGTAAAAACTACTTGTGTTCCTGTGTGATTGTTTTATTTTCGTTGCGCATTTTCTCTTTCCTTAATCGAAAAAAGATTTTAATGGTATTCACCCCCCCCCTCTATCGTTTTTCTTGATCCAACAGACACCACATGAACTTTGGTTTGGAAGACCGCCTACAGTTAGATATCTTCGGGTGTTTGGGTCTAAGGTGTTCATTCTAAACACCAACGATCATCATGGAAAGTTCACAGCAAAAGCTGATAAAGGGATACTTGTCGGGTATTCCCTTGTCAGCAATGCTTATCGAGTCTACAACAAGAAGTCTATGTTAGTTGAAGAATCTTCTGATGTTGTATTTGAGGAGATCCCAAAAGTGATTGATCATTCAGGAGATGTTGAAGGAGTTGAATTTGAACTTAGGAGATTAGGATTGGATGAAAGTCCAAGTATTGGAGATGTTGCGGATGAGTCTGATGATGGTGAGCCTAGACTACATCGAGCTCAGCCTGACCTTGAGTTTGAGCCTGTATCTAGTGAAACCATCCAAGAAGCACCTCCAACTCCAAGGCAAACTAGGTTAGCCTCTAGTCATTCCCAAGATCAAATTGTTGGAGATATCCATCATGGGGT
The DNA here is from genome assembly GCA_024364735.1 of Boesenbergia rotunda. Taxonomy (NCBI): domain Eukaryota; kingdom Viridiplantae; phylum Streptophyta; class Magnoliopsida; order Zingiberales; family Zingiberaceae; genus Boesenbergia; species Boesenbergia rotunda. Next base: position 372,869 of record JAGFNQ010006333.1, on the reverse strand, counting down.
TAGAACTAGATCATTCTTTAGGAATGAGGCTAATGAGGTCGCCTTGATCTCTGAAATTGAACCTAGAGTAGTTGGTGAGGCATTATATGATCCCGATTGGTTTATTGCTATGCAAGATGAGTTAGGTAAATTTGAGAGAAGTCAAGTTTGGGAATTAGTTCTTAGACCTAAAAGACCACAATTATTGGAACTAAATGGGTCTTCAAGAACAAATTGAACCATAAGGGAGAAATCGTAAGAAATAAGGCACGCTTAGTAGCCAAGGGCTATAGTCAAGTTGAAGGTCTTGATTACGATGAGACATATGCTCCCGTGGCACGATTGGAGTCCATTCGATTGATGCTTGCATTTGCAGCACATAGAGGTTTCAAACTCTATCAAATGGATGTGAAATCGGTCTTCTTAAATGGTTTCAGTAAAGAAGAGGTCTATGTTGAACAACCACCGGGGTTTGAAAATTTTGAATTTCCAAACCACGTGTTTAAGCTAAAGAAGACCCTTTATGGGCTAAAACAAGCACCTCGTGCTTGGTATGAGCGGTTGTCAACATTTTTGATTGAAAAGGCTTCGTGAAAGGTCAAATAGACCCTACACTATTTCTACGTAGAGATGGTGAAAATATTTTTGTAGCCCAAGTATATGTCGATGACATAATTTATGGCTCCAACAACAAGGGCTATTTGAATGAGTTCATTGAGCACATGGAGAGTGAGTTTGAGATGAGTCTAGTGGGGGAATTGACCTTCTTCCTTGGACTTGAAATCAAACAAACAAGAGAAGGGATTCATGTACATCAATCCAAATACACTCAAGAGATGCTCAAGAAATTCAATATGAGTGACTCAAAGGAGGTAACCACTCCCATGGCGACTAACACGCGATTAGATAATGATGAGAGTGGGAAGCCAGTTGATTTGACCCAATATAAAAGCATGATAAGTAGTTTGCTATACCTCACAGCGAGTCGCCCGGACATTCTTTTTGCTATGGGTATGTGTGCTAGGTACCATGTATGTGCCAAAGAATCTCATTTAATTGCTGTTATGAGGATTTTGAGATACCTTAAGGGCACTATTGGAGTTGGCCTATGGTACCCCCTACAGAGTCTTTTGATTTGATAGGCTATATGATTCCGACTATGCTGGGTGCAAGTTGGATCGGAAAAGCATAAGTGGGGGTTGCCAATTCTTAGGATTATCATTGGTGAGTTGGTCAAGTCAGAAGCAACATTGTGTTGCTCTCTCTACGACCGAGGCAGAGTATATTGCCATGGGGGAGAGTGTATCAGAATTGTTGTGGATGATACACACCTTAGAGGACTATGGATTATCATACAAGGGTGTGCAAGTGTTGTGTGACAACATAAGCACCATAAACCTTACAAAAAATCCAGTCCACCATTCACGGACCAATCACATTGAAGTGCATCATCACTTCAATAGAGATCATGTTGCTAGAGGAGATATTGTACTCTCACATGTTGAGTCAAAATCTAATCTAGTGGACATTTTCACCAAACCACTCCCCGAAAGTGAATTTATCTTTTTAAGGAGGGAGTTAGGAATGTGTCGTGCACAATAGGATCATGGTAAAAACCGTTCATGGTCATTCCTAATTGGTAGGCAACTTGGGGACATCTCACACAAACTATAAGGTCTAACAAAGTGATTTTGTATTGCTAGAAATGGGGTGAGATCTTAGGATCAACCAAATTATTCAAAATGTATAATGCATCCATTGAATAATGAGGTTGAAGAGATAATGATCATTAATTTGACCAAGTATGGGGAAAACCAATGCATAATATTTGTGTATTTGGTTCCAAGAACATACTTGGACATTCCAATCAAGTAAAATTGGTTGGAGCATTATTTCTGATACAAAGTTGATACATATTTGATTCAAACTTGTTTTGGGATTTTAAACCCATAAGAAAACGACCTTTCACTTGATTCAGGGGGTTAAAACGATTTCAAACACTTATCTACAGTTTCTAGAATGATTTCAGGAGTTTTTGGAACGTATCAGAGTTTCAGACACTTATCTGAAATCTGATCAGTCCATAGATCGATCCGGAATCACCTGATCGGTCATGGTGACCGATTAGGAATCGATTTGATCGGTCCACAGACCAATCAAAAATCTCTCTATATCGAATAACTACAAACCTAATCGGTCCGCAGACCGATCAGAATACTCCCTAATCGGTCAAGCAGACAGATCAGGCCGTTCCCTGATCGGTTAGGATAACCGATTAGGGCTCTTCCTGATCGGTCAAGGAGACCGATCAAGGCTCTTCCTGATCGATCAGGAGACAGATCAGGGCTCACTTTGATCGGTCAAGGTGACAGATCAGACTCCCTCTGATCGATCAGGATGCTTCCTGATCGGTCTGGATACTCCTTGATCGATCGTTCGTCCAATCCACTGCATTAAATCAGGTTGGTGGATCGGTCCACCAACTACATTAACCCTCCTTTTTCCCATAACCCTCTTCCAACCCTAGCCGCCGACTTCTTTCTACACAGCATCTTCTTCCTTCTCCATCGACTTCTTGACTCTCCAGCTCATCCGGCTAGAAGCTCTTCTCAACCAACGACCACATGGCTCCCATGTAATACTTTCAACTAATCTCAATCTTCACAAATCGTTTTTGTAATACATGTGTTATTTTGGATGTAATCACTGTTTTTGTGGTTGTGTCGTGCCCTTCCCTCCTAATCCAACCTGTGTGTCTCTAATCCCTATTAGGAAATCTTCCAAATCTAAGGCTGCTGAGGGAACCTCTAAATCCAAATCGCCTTCCACATCTAGACCTTCCCACCAACCCTCTCGACCACAACCTTCTTCGAGTCAAAGATTTCCTAATGTCTTATTCGAACAAGCTTTTCAAAACCAAACTTTTAAGCTACTTCCGTGTCGTTCCATTGATAAATCATTTGTTTATGATTACTGTCCTTCTGTGAGACAGATCATTGAGTTCTACGATCTTAAGTCAATTATTTTTCTCTAATGTAACATAAGCACTGATCTGGTCTCCGAGTTCTATAATAATCTTCAAGGTGACGGCGGTATGGGGTGTACAACCCGAGTGGCCAAGACCAATTTGGATTTCACTTACCCCTTTTAACTGAATATCTAGCGTGTCGTCGATCACCAAACTCCTATCCTATATACCCTACTCTTCCAGATCCTTTACCACTTCCGTTCGAAGGTGTCACCTCTAATTCCATATATGAGTACTTCTTCGGACACCCTAGACTTGATGGCCTTGATGAGCTTGCCAGTGAGTTTCCTACCTTCGCTGCCCTTCGTCTCTTGGCTGTTGATTAAATCCTGTTCAAGATCATCACCAACTGCCTTTTACAGATCACTTCCAAACCCCTAGTCGAGATACGTCCCTACCATTGCTTGATGTTATATGGGATGCATCACCACCTTGATTTTGACATCATGGCGAGCATTTTCTATTCCATCATTTCCTATAGTGAGCCCGACCATCGTACACAGTATATGCCTTTTGGTCACATCATCACTGACTGGCTCGAGTCAGTTGGTATTGATGTGTCAAAAGGAAGGATTGTGCCGATGGTTAGGCATGACTGTCGTCTTGGAAAATGTGTGTTTTCCAAGTCTGGCTTAATTGCTGATGTTCAGGGGATATGGTGGAAGGACGGCAGGGGACTTGAGGAGTTACCACGGGCACCACCTGTTCAGGTTGCTGCTGGTCCCGCTGGATATGGTGCGCCTGCGGCCGAGGATGATTACGAGGCGGAGCCTGATCAACGATGGTAGATAGTTGAGCTTGAGCAGACCATGGATCGTAGATTTCATATGTTGGAGCTCGAGTAGCAGATGATGCAGTCTGATATCTCCATGATCGCTCGTGTACAGCAAGAGGTGCGTGCCGATCAGCATGGGATGTTTGCTTAGCTACGCTCGTGGATGGTAGGTTATCCACCCCCGCGGACCTTTCCTGGTTATCAGCCATCGAGCAGCACTGCTCCGGGGAGTTTTATGCCTGACACTGATATATCAGCATTAGATCCGATGCAGTTTGATGCCCCACATGCTCCCGATGATCAGGACTGATGTACTTTTGATCTCAGCTTTGACTTATGACTGTTGATTGATATTGTCTTCTGACTATGTGTGACTGATAACATTATGTTGTGCTTGTTTGTTTTGGTCATCAATTATTTTTTGTGTTTACTCATTACTCCACTACTTAGTGTCATATGATGCATATACATTTTTTCCATGATATATTTATGGTATATATCTTTCATATGCAATTCAAATATAATTCTTCATTTTTTTTTGTTTTGGGGAGACACCCTTATCACCCTTTTTGGTGTTTGACAAAAGGGGAGAGGATGGTTAGTTAAGTTTAGGATTTGTTTACCTATTAACAAACTTAACTATTATAGGGGGAGGATTCTGATCCCCTTACAATAATAAACTTGAATCTTATTTTCACCTAATACCTAACCTTAAATCGTGTTGTCAAACAAAAAAAAGGGAGAAATTGATGATGCAGTCTGACCTGATTGTTGTTTTGATGTTGACACTGATTTAAGATTGGTTGAGTGAAGATTGAGATTAGATAGTTAAGTTTGGATTAAGCGGGCATATGTCAGAGAGGGCTCGGTAGCTCATTCTCTGGACCGGGTTGAGTCGGAGAGGACTCGATAACTCATTCTCTGGACTTAGGTTAGAGAGAGCTCGGTAGCTTGTTCTCTGGACCGAGATGAGTCGGAGAGGTTTCGGTAGCTCATTCTCCGGACATAGGTCAGAGAGGGGTCGATAGCTCATTCACTGGACCGGGTTGAGACAGAGAGGGCACGGTAGCTCGTTCTCCGGACTTAGGTCAGAGAGGGCTCGGTAGCTCGTTCTCTGGACCGAGAAGAGTTTGAGAGGGCTCGGTAACTCGTTCTCTGGATATAGGTCAGTGAGGGCTTGGTAGCTCGTTCTCTAGACCAGGTTGAGTCGGAGAGGGCTCGGTAGCTCGTTCTCCAGACTTTGGTCAGAGAGGGCTCGATAGTTCATTCTCTGGACCAGGATAAGTTAGAGAGGGCTCGGTAGCTCGTTCTCCAGACCAGACTGAGTCAGAGAAGGCAAGGGAGCCTGTTCTCTGGACTCAGGGTCGAAATGATCAGAGCTGGATCGGTCTGAGATTCGATCAGGGAGTTGGCACAAACTCTCTTGATAGTAGATCAGTCACGAGACCGATCCAGGATGTCTGATCGGTCTGTTGACTGATCCAGAGAGCTTCAGAGGAAACTGAAGGTTTTCTAAACGGTCTGGTAATCGATCAGAAAACATTCTGTGAGGAGATTGAAATGTTGGTGATCGATCAGTGTGATCGGTCAGAACCTGCCTAGACCGATCAAGATGGATCCTGATCGATCCAGAACCTTCCTGATCGGTCACCTTGACCGATCAGGAGGTTGCCTGATCGATCACCTTGACTGATCAGGTGACTTGACCTGAATTTCCAGTATGTTTAAGGATCGGTCTGGTGGCCGATTCCCTGGTCTATGATTGGTTAGTGAGAACGATCAGAACATCACTGGATCGATCAGAATAGAGTCTGATTGGTCAGGAGGTTGTCTAATCGGTCAAGGTGACCGATCAACACCTCAGAACTTTAATTCAAATTCTTGTCAACGCAGTTCTGATTTCTGATTCGTTTCTGATTTGCTTCTGATTTGCTTCGCTAATGAATTTGTAAGTGTGCAAACGACACAGAGCTTTGAAGGAGCAAGAAGAAGGGTCAAGGGTGACTTTCGCTGCTGCTATTTGGTTTGATATACACTTGTAGGTTTCAACGACACTGACGACCTAAAGCTTCAGCTGGAGAGGATCAGTAAGCTTAGAGCTTAGATGGGGTCAGTGTCCTGTAGCTTCAGCTGAAGAGGATCAGTATGCTGAGAGCTTAGAAGGGGTCAGTGGGTGATGCCTGTTTGTGTGCAAAAGAAAGGCTTAAAAGAAGAGAATGGCGAAGCAGAGAAGAACAATGAAAACAAGGAAACAGTGGGGTTTTGCTGTGGTTTTGTATTATCTGTATTCTCTTCTTCCTTATGCTTTCTGCTACATCTGTTGTGCTTCCTTCTTTTGTCTCTTGTACTTAACTTGATATATTTTTGAGACATCTGTGGAGAGGTTACTCCACTGAGAAGGAGAAGTTTTAGTTGGATTCACTTCGGGGCCTGATCTGCCGAAGGTCAATGGATCGCCCACCTCACGGGCACGCCAAGGAGTAGGGGCAAGTTATCCCCGAACCTTATAAATACTTATGTTATTCTCTGCTCTAGTTTCTTTCTGTTTGTTTGTTTTCCGTTGCTAACATTATAGTAGGAAGAATGAAGCGAGTTTTAGTGGGTGACTATTCACACCCCCCCTCTCTCTAGCCATCCCAGAACCTAACATCCTTCACCCGACGCCTATCAACCCTAGGAGAGAGAGAGTAGTTAGGGTTTTTGGGTTTTCTTGCCTTGGATTAATTCTAAATTAATCAGGGATTAATTAGCCTTGTATCATGACTCCTATAGGGTATTTATAGGGCTAAGGTAGGGACCATGAGGAGGAGTTGGTTCTTGGCCCGCTAATGGATCCAAACCCGATCCATTAATGAAGATCCATTCCACTAAACGATCCCAATGAACTTCCTCACCAACCCCCATATTTTCATATGAGCTCCACCTATTATGAGTCGTCCATCTCTCTGTGTTTAAGATATCGAATGCATGATAATTAATTTAAATTACTAACAATTAAATTTATTATCCTCTTGATCCTTGATTAGTACCACTCAACCTTTTCATCATGTCGGACCATAGTCCACTTGCAAGATTTGACATGACGATCCTTTTGAGCTCACCAAGGGGGCATCATCATCCTGACTCACCAGGACATGGATTTCGTCAATAATCAACGGCACACCATATAATTAATATTATTTCCCAATTTACCGAGCCTATCGATTTAACGGAATAAATCTCACCCATTGGTAAGTTAAAGAAATAAAAATTAATTATACATGCTCGTTATTATTTCGAGATTAAGAGATCGTACTCCATAATATATATCCGAGGTCTAATCCAATTTATGAAGTCAGTACAAAATTGGATGACCTCTCTTTTGGTCCTACTCAATGCACACAAAGCACACTAGTGTAATTCTATGGTTAAGATAAACCATACCTAATTACACTACAACCATCCCGATGGTTTGTCCAACTCCATCTCAGTTGTGAGCCACTTTCTTATACTTCTGGAAGGATCTTGATAACATGACCTTTTGTGCAACACCACGCACCATATTATCTACAATGTCAAGTATGAGACATCTTGTGCATATACTAATATAAATATGCACCGTGCGATTTTGCAATTCTCTTTTAAAATGTAAATGTATTTTAACCAAAAGCAATATTTTTAGTATATATACTAACAATCTTCCACTTATACTCAAAAACTTTGCTGTTTTCAAAATGTCATACATTTGACCCCTAGATCCTTCACATGCCTGAAAGCTCTCGCTACCAATGCCTTAGTGAAAAGATCTCCCTAGGTCATTCTCTGATGTAATTTAGGCAACAACAGTTATTCCTTACCAGGGTGGTACTTGCGCTCTATGCGTTTCCTTGTCTTAGGGACTTATGATTTCATCGAGTTTGCAACTACACCATTTCGATCATAACAAAATGTGATAGTCCTAAGCAAACCAAGAATCACATCGAAGTCCATTTTAGGGTTCCTGAACCATGTAGCTCTTTTAGCTGTCTCAGAGACTGCCATCCATCCAGCTTCCATAGTGGCGTCCATCACACAGCCGCTGCGCGACACTCTCCCATAATATGGTTCTACCTCCTAACAGTAAACACAAAACCCTAAGGAATACCTATATTTGCCCCTTATCTTAATTAGAATTCTGTATCCATATAACCCACAGGATATTGATCTGCCCAGTAAACCAGCATATAGTCCTTAGTCCTTCTCAGACACTAATATATGATTTTACCGCAATCCTATTTCCTTGGCCTGGGTTACTCCAATATCTGTTATCCATGCCCACGACACAACAGATATTTGGTCTCGTTTTTAGCATACATGAGGCTTCCAATAGCTGACGCTAATGGAACCGCCATTACCTACTCTGTCTCCTTTGATAATCTAAACATATCACCTTAGATAGAGTAGCTCCAAAGCTAAAAAATACAAAACTTTTCTTGGAGGTATCCATGCTAAAATGAGGTATGACGTTGTCTTGTATGAAGCTTGGGATAAGCACATCATCATTTTCTGGAGATCCCTTAGATCTTTGATCCCCAAGGATGTGTCTTACTATTCCCAAGTCCTTCATAATTATTTGGATAACCATACCCTTACGTCTGACAATATTCTGTCATTGTTGCCAACCAACAAAATATTATCTATGTAGAGTACAAGAATGCCACCACGTATCTGTCACATTACTTACACAAATCTCATCCGTCCTTTGAACAAATCCACATGACTGGATTTATCTCATCAAAGCGAATGTTCCTTGTCACAGGTCTAGGGATCTAGTTCATGTTCACCAAGGAGTCAGTCCATAGACTTTCCAAGAACATGAATCCTTTAGGTTGACTAACAACCCTCCCACTATGATAAGGTACCCCTTGTGTATCTTCTGTGATACGAGGTGCAGTGCACTGTGGTATTCCCTCTTGTACAGTTGGTACTATGATTAGAATGTCCCCTTATTTAATTTACTCAGAATAACACTACTCATGGGGTTGTGGTTTATTTCATAGTCCTTTTCCTAAGAATCAGTCATTCGTACCAATGAATATCCGCTGATCCTTAGGACTACTAAACCACCTTTTGTTCCCTTAAGATAGCCTACAAACATATGCACTAGATTCCAACTTATCAGTGTCTCTCTTCAGCACATATGCTGAACTACCCATAATCTGAACATGCCTTAGACTAAGTTTTCGCTTATTCTACATTTCTATAGTTTTAAGAGACTACTGACCTAGATAGTATCAAGCATATACACCATCATATCGAGGGCACATCCTCTTGAACAAATCTGGCTAATCTCATAGTGGTTTATCATCTTCCTAACCATTACCTTAAGAGACCTTCTTCTTCCATGTATTGCACCATTCTTTTGGGGCACACCAGGTGCAGTGAGTTGGGATCGAACCCCAATTATTGATAAGTAAGTCCTACAACTATACCTAGAGGTACTTGCCACTACGATCTAATCGTAATGTCGCCATACTTTTACTATGATGTATCTCCGCATCAGACTTAAATTCTTTGATCTCATCAAAGGAATTAGTCTTGCGGTACATCAAGTAAATGTACTTTGACCCTTGAATAATTGTTTGCAAATTAAACAAAGTCTTCAAGGTTACCTCTATTCTAGATAGACTAAGGACTTATACTAATCGGTTTGAACCAACTCCTACATACCTATTGGCTCTATGCCCCTAGGCTTAGAAAAAGCCTCTTGGTCTTTTAACCATTCAAGTAAGATTCAAAGATTTTAAGAAAGACAAGTCTTCCGCCACCAATGACCCCAAGGGCTCATTGGCTATCAACCTTTGAATCCCACTAAAGGTTAATAAGACCAAGCCTTAGTGCCAAAATAAATGTTTGGTTCTTTTGGAAGGAACATTTCTCTTACATTGGTTAGATGATAAGCTATCTACTTGCATCATGGGAGCTTTTGGTTTTTAAGCTAACTGCCTATCTATGCACTTTAACAGATAATCCTTCTATTCCACTTTTAACAAATAAAAGTAATAGAATATCTTATTCCAGAAACTGAACAAAAGTTCATTCCAAAAATTAAGTACATAAAGACAATCTCTATAAAACCAAAACTCTATCATCCTATGCTAAAGACATAAATGAACAAATAAACTCCCACTGCAAAAATCATATCCATAGCCTATCCATGTAGTCAGTAATATCCTCCTCAGCTAGCCGTCGGGTTTCCTAGAACCTCTGCATAAAAATGCAGACAAGATTAGTGGCATCCGTATCTACACACCAGGTACCGATAGATATCACCGCTAAACATGTTACAACGACAAAAGAAGAAAATATACCTAAATTATTATCCTGACGGTGAGGGCAGTCCTCTTTCCAATGTCCTGACTGCATGCACACAAAGAACTTTCCTTTCGGCTTCTTTATACATCCCTGAGGTCCCTGTCATCTTGCTACTTTCTTTGCTCCAACATGCTTCTTCTTCTTCTTTCCTTTCGGTTTAGAAGTACAAACCTCTTGAGCAATGAAAGTCTATGAAAGAGAAAATGCCTCTGTCGCCTCAAGTTCTGTCAGAAGTTCTGCCCACAAATATGAACGCTTGTCCATATTGTAGCTTAGGCGAAACTTCTCAAAACTCTATGGAAGAGATTGGAGGATGAGATCGACCTGGGTTTCCCCATCCATTTGTGCTCCAAGGATTTCCATCTCTTTCAGCCAAGCCATCATTTTGAGAACATGTTCCATTATAGGCATACCCTCAACTAGGATGGTTGTTGTCAAGTTCTTCATTACCTCCTACCTAGCGATCCGATTACTATGCCCGAAGAGTTCGTCGAGTTTGGATGTTTTATCATTGGTAATGGAAGAAGCCTGATTTTGATGACACTCAGTCGTCTCGTCTGCTTCTAACCATTTCCTAAAATACTCAAACTCCTCTTCAGTATTAATCTCGCTAGATTTTTCGTTACAGAACTCGACAAGATCACATTTAGGTTCCTCGGCAGTAGAGACAAAGTCCATATTCAATTCCCAATCCATATTGTTATTAGGGGCATTAATTTGGTTTTCTCTTTCAATCAAAACAAGTGGGTCTAGATCCATTTTAAAATACCTGAGAATCACAACAATCACACACTTTAGTTTTTGAAAATAAATTGACTCCTCAAAATAATAAATTTCCAAAAACAACCAACACCTCAAAACACCGAGAATTTTGCATGCCACGATGGTGTAGACGTATACGAATTCTACATTTGTGATAGGAGGTTTTACCCATTAATTTTACTATCTTGTCATCCTAACTTTCTGACAATTAAAATTAATAGTTGGTCCTCTTCGGCCCTACAAATAATAGCAGTGACTCCGATGGGGAGGATACTATTATTTGTATCTAAGTGTTTACAATTACACGACACTATGAAAAATTATTTCTGATTATGTGTCTTCCAATGGGGAAGTACACATGCTATTCAATAATTTTCTATAGTCTTTTCTGACCTAGTGCTCCGCAGAACAAACCCATCTGATGGGGAGGAAGACACTCAGAGCCAACGCATAGACTTGTTCGCATCTCTTATCTGATTGTAATGGAGGCCACGGGACCCTTAGGGTCCCTCTCCCACTTAGTTATTTACGTTGAGGTTTTTCACATGCACACACACACAACAAGCATATAAACCAATATAATAGACAATGAAAAAATCCTAGATTTTTGAAACTATTATGGCCTTGGTTTCCAATGCGCCTCCAGTCGTGTCACCACCTCGTCCACTCCATCCTTTCCATGCGTAAGCCACCATGAAGGAGTCCCCGAGCTGATATGACTAGCTTACTTATTTACAACCATTGATCCTATACTCCACAAAGGAGTGTACATATGGTCTAGATCAAAAGTAAATAAAAGCTTGGCTAAACAAGTATCATATTTAATTACAAAAATTAAATAACTTATTTAGCCTCGTCAACCCCGAGGATTCAATTAATATACAACACACACAATCAATCACATACATAACCTATTAATGACATAATAGTTGGAATCTAGTGCCCGCAACAAAGAGTTAGCCTACGCACATCCAAAAATTATCCATCAAAAATAAAGTACATGATAATGTGCAGAAAAATAACCGAATCCTAAACACACAAAACTGGAAACCTCGCTCTGATACCAATTGATGGGTGTAAACCCTTGAATGGATTGAGGGTTTCCTAGGCAACCACGGAGTCGAACATGAGAGACCTCTCTATGTCTACGGATTAAAAATTTAACCCGAATAGAGACCCGTCACCCAAACGACCGTCTCGTCATCGTGTCAATTAACTCAAGTCACTACTTAGCCAAAACCAAGGTTAAGGCCTTGTAACTTTCCGAGTTAATTAACCGCAGAAAAGGCAACAAATGGATTGCCGATTTTTGTGTTTACCTTTGGGGTCCATGACATAAATTAATTATCATATTAAGTAAAAAATAAATAATCTACGATAATTAGTTAACAACATGCAATGATAAGAGACATAGCATGAAATAACAAGAAAACAAAAAGAGCTAGGGAGAGGTATACCTCGTCTTTTACCTCGTAGTCTTCTACCTTATTACCCTCCCCTCTCGGACGTCATGTGGGTGATGATCTACCAAGACACTGAGCTATCAAGGCTTGCTAATTGATCCCTTTTCTACCTTCTTCCAACTTCCGGTCAAAACCCTAGCACCTAGGGTTTACCTCGCCGACCCACTCCACCTCTCCTAGAGCCGCCGACGAACACCAAAAAGCCAAGGAACGCCGGCCACTAGGAATCTGAGATGAAGATGGAAGAGAAGATGAAGAAGATGGAAGAAGAAGAAGAGCCTCTTCTTCTTCCTCCCAAAACCCACCGGAACTTCTATTCTCCTTCCTCACTATCGCCGGCGCCAACAAGGAACAAACTACCTTTCTTTCCAACATCCAACTGCTTCCTTCCCTTGCTCCCAGCTTGTGCACAGCAAGGAAGAGGAAGTGCAGATGACTGAAGAAGTAGAATAGAGAAGGAGAAGAAGAGGAGAAGATGACTTCTCTTCTTTCACCGCCGGTGCCTCAAGCCTTCAATTCAATGCCGTCGGCGAGCCTTCCTCCTTCTCTTCTACTCCTCGCCGAACACCAGAGAGTTCCTCCTTGATCTGTTGATACTTCACACCAAAAAGGAGGAGGAGATGAAGATGGTCAGAGAAGGAAACCACTTCCCTTCTCCTCTCCTTCACCCGGCGCCTATCAACCCTAGGATAGAGAGAGAGTAGTTAGGGTTTTTGGGGTTTCTTGCCTTGGATTAATTTTGAATTAATCAGGGATTAATTAGACTTGTATCATGACTCCTATAGGGTATTTATAGGGCTAAGGTAGGGACCATGAGGTGGAGTTGGTTCTTGTCCCGCTAATGGATCCAAACCCGATCCATTAATGAAGATCCATTTCACTAAACGATCCCAATGAACTTCCTCACCAACCCCCATATTTTCATATGAGCTCCACCTATTATGAGTCATCCATCTCCCCGTGTTTATGATATCGAATGCCCGATAATTAATTTAAATTACTGACAATTAAATTAATTATCCTCTTGATCCTTGATTAGTACCACTCAACCTTTTCATCATGTCGGACCATAGTCCACTTGCAAGATTTGACATGACGATCCTTTTGAGCTCACCAAGGGGGCATCATCATCCTGACTCACCAGGACACAAATTTCATCAATAATCAATGGCACACCATATAATTAATATTATTTCCTAATTTACCAGGCCTATCGATTTAATGGAATAAATCTCACTCATTGGTAAGTCAAAGAAATAATAGTTAATTATGCATGCCCGTTATTATTTCGGGATTAAGAGATCATACTCCATAATATATATCCAAGGTCTAATCCAATTTATGAAGTTAGTACAAAATTGGATGACATCTCTTTTGGTCCTACTCAATGCACACAAAGCACACTAGTGTAATTCTATGGTTAAGATAAACCACATCTAATTACACTACAACCATCCCGATGGTTTGTCCAATTCCATCTCGGTTGTGAGCCACTTTCTTATACTTCTGTAAGGAACATGATAACATAATCTTCTGTGTGACACCACACACCATGTTATCTATAATGCCAAGTATGGCCCCCACGGGCTGGCTTGGTTGGTAAGGCGTCTGGCTGCTTACATCGGAGGTCTCAGGTTCGAGAGTCGCCAGTCGCACACGGGGTAAAAACCTGGTCTGCTGGCTTAAATCCTCTCAGCCCTAGGTGTCTTACCCCACCAATTAAACCATGATTTACCCCCTCTGGATACTTGTGGGGCCGAGACCAGGGGCGGCTAAGGTGGTGGTTCCACCTTTTTTGCATACAATGCCAAGTATGAGACATATTGCGCACATACTAATATAAATGTGCACCATGTGATTTTGCAATTCTCTTTTAAAATGTAAATGTATTTTAACCAAAAGCAAGACTTTTAGTATACATCCTAACAGTCTGGACAGTGGTAGTGTAGCAAAGGTCATCAATTTTGACCAAGTTGTTGTAAAATTCAACACAAAGGGTCATGTTGACGGGACTGGTGCAATACACTAGCTGATCTAGCTGGTAGAAGTTAATAATGTCTATGGCTAAAGGGCAAGATTGGATATCGAAGCTTCTATTTAAATAGGTAGTCTTAATTGGTTTATTTGTTGTGTGTACGAACTTATTAAATAAAGCTAAGGTAGGAAATCTAGGGTCTGGACTAGGCTCGGCACTGGGATCGTTTTGGGTAACTCAGCGCTTACTAAATAAATAGTTAAATTGTCATTATTGATTGAAATTAAATTGTCATACCGGGGCGGCATTATAGGGAGAGGAAGGTTAGAACAGCTTTGGGCGCCTTAGAAGTGAGAAGAGTATGAAAGTAGATTTTTGGAGGTGTGGAGAAGGAGGCTGTGAGCATAGGCATATAAAGATCGTTCCGGGCGCCCATAAGGTCACCAGGGCACCCGTGACAGGCTTTGAGGTGCCCGAGACTGTCTCGGGCGCCTGAGCTCAGTTTGCTCAGAGTTGGTAGGGTTGATTGCATCGTATGCCGGAAAAGGCTTGGGGCGCCCGTGAGGGTCTCGGGGGCCCGAGTTGACCAGAATTTGACCACTCAATAATTTTTCAATCAAATCCTAGGTTCTAATGTAGTTACATTCAAGAGTTATTTTGATGAGTTATTTTGAAATCTTTACGGTTTTTTAAATTTTACACAGTTAAAATAAAGTTAAAACATAAATTTTGAAAAACAATATCAAGTGAGTTTAATTTTTTAAACTATTATATAAAATTGATTTTTGAAAATATCAAGTGAAATTTTAATTTTGAAAAACATTAACTGAAATTTTAATTTTGAAAAACATCAATTGAGGTTTTAAATTTGAAAATAAAATATTAAGTGAAATTTTAATCAAGTGAAACATTAATTTTGAAAATCATTAATTGAAATTTAATTTTGAAAAACATTAATTGAAATTTAATTTTGAAAAACATTAATTGAAATTTCAATTTTGAGAAACATTAAGTGAAATTTACTTTTGCAAAATATTAAGTGAAATTTTTAATTTTGAAAAATATTGTATATTAAGAGTTAAATTAGTTTGGTTAGACTAAATTATTAAGTCCTAAATATTTCACCCAATTCTATGTGACAAAACAGGTTTTCTTATCTGTTTTGTGAGATGCATTATTCTTATCTTTGATTTAATGTTAAATCTAAGATTTAATTAAAACTTGTGTTAGATTTGAGTTTATCAAATAGTAATTTAAGAGTGAGTTTCTATAATCGGCTTCCAGATCTTGGCGAGGCACAGAGACCTTCTTTGGCCATAGCCTTATTGGATCAACAACCCTTTCCTAGATAAAGCCTTTTAAAGAAAGATCATTTTTAAATTACTTTTTGAGAACCTCTGGTCTAACTAGTTTAGGATTTGGAGAGGTAGCTTCGATTAGTTCTACCGGACTAAATAGACCAAATAGGGTACGTCTTACCCTACTTGACTCCTTAGACAGGCTTCCTTAACGTACTATCATCTTGGCTCCTCCTAATACTATGTTGTTCAAGTTTCAAGTAAGTCTTATCCTTAACTAACCATTCCTAAGTCTAAGCAGAATAATATTGCAAAGAAAGAAATAAACAAGCATCAAGCATAAAGGAAAATCATCTAAGTATAAAATTGGTTTTTATATTGGCTCCCCCTGGACTGAAGCCTGGATAAGGGTTAGGCAAGATGTGAATCTTGTCCTTGGGGATCCAATATTGGTTTGGTCTAGCTTGTTTGTTCAAACTCAACTTAGGGACCCATGCTTGGACTCGGATTCTAATTTGGTTCAATTCAGAATAATACAATCGTTGTCGCGAGTTGGTTCGATAGCCCAGTTCGGATCGATTTAGAATCTACTTCTGTTTTCCAAGAATCATGTCAAGATTCTTGGAACCTGAAGTGAATCGTTCTAATGCAACTCTGAGTTCCTTGACTTGAGCTTTCAAGGAGGAATTCTCTTCCTCAAGCTTTTGAACTTAAGTCGAGGTTCCTTCTTGAACTGACTCAGTTGAGGAACTCGAGTAGACTTCCTCTTTCAGGAGTTTGACTTCCTGTCACAGGGTTTCAACCCGGACGTTGGCTTTTGCCAACTTGCGAGACAGATACGAGATAAGATCGTAAAGCTCCAATTCACGATAGCCTCTTACCATGATTCGTTCGTCCTCCGAGATCGAGAGCTTTCCGGTGCCTAGGCCTTCATCAGGTTCTCAATCTGTTTTGGAGTTGATGTCTTCCGAGGCGGTCAACATGAGGAGGTTGGAGTGCGGGGCCTCTTCTTCTTCCTCCGAAGATGATTCATCCCATGTGGCTTGCAGTGCCTTCTTCCTCCAAGCTTTCTTGTTTTCCTTCAGGTTGGGGCACTCTGATCTGAAGTGACCCTTCTTGTTGCACTCGTAACAAGTTACGCTGCTTTTATTCTTCTGGATTGTTGAGGGTTCAACTGGATCATCCTTCTTCTGAGTCATCTTCTTTTTGCTCATTTGATTTTTCAGGACCTTGTAGTAGTTCTGAGCCATACAGACCAGTTTTGGATGATCTACTCAATCGTCGTCAGACTCTGAATCTGAGTCGGACTTGGGTATTGGTTGTTGCTACTTCTTTGTGATTTTCTCGGAGTTTTCCTGCAACAAAAGCTATACTTTTCTCGTCCAGTGCAGCATTAGTTTGCTCATGTAAGTCTAATTCTGAGAAAAATTCATCGAGCTTAATTTCAGAAAGGTTCCTAGAAACCTTATAGGCATCCACCATAGATGCCCACAGTGAGTTCCTTGGGAACGAGTTCAGAGTATACCTTATTAGGTCACAATTTTCCACCTTATGACCTATTGTATGTAGCTCGTTCACCAACTCCTGGATTCTTGTGTGGAGCTGTACCATTGTTTCCCCATCGTGCATTTTGATGGTGTAGAGCTTGTTGAGTAGCAAATCTCTTTTACCAATCCGCGTATCTGACGTACCCTCGTGCAATTCAATTAATTTGTTCCAAAGCTCCTTTGCATTGCTGAAGGGTCCGACGCAGTTTAGCTCTTCCTTGGTTAAGCCGCATTGCAGTGTTTGTGTGGCCTTTACGTCTGCTTCAATTTTCTTCTTGAGTGGTCCGTCCCACTCTGTGTAGCCTTTCACCTGACCTTGTGCATTCTTGGGGATCTCCAGTCCTGACTGGATGATTTTCCACATGTCCACCTAAGTTTTCAGGTGGACCTCCATCCTTCTCTTCCAATAGGAGAAGTCTTCTCCTTAGAAGAGTGGTGGTCTGGCGGTGCTGTAACCTTCTTGCATGGCCATGGATTTTAATATGAAAAATTACAAAAAAACTTTATTCCAAGACTAAGTCTTGAATTAGTAGTGCGATAGAAAAAAATAAAATAAAAATCGAGTGATGTTGTACCAACCTCGACGAACGAAAAAGTTACGAACGAAAAAATAATTTTTTAAAAAAATTTGAAAAAATTTCTCAATCCGTGGTTGCACCAGATTTGAGACACCCGCTCTGATACCAGTAGTGGGATCGTTTAAAATCGATAGAGGGGCGTGAATCTCGATAAAAACTTTTCGGAAAAAAGAATATTACGCAGTGGAAATTTAAAACAATGCTAACACAATTTCTTTTACTTTGTTCGGACTCTAGATCGGCTCCTACTCCAAGGCCCACGGTCCATGACCGTTTACGTTGGGTAAATCTATTTTTCGGAAAAATGTTACAATAATTAAAGCACAAATATAGAATTGAATTTAAGCAATTAAATACAATACCAACGACCGAAAAAGAATTGAAGATCAAAGAGCAGCGGGGGCGTCGTTGGCGCTTGAAACATGAGCACGGAGAAATCGGAGCAGAGCACTTGAGTATTTGCATTCGAAGAAGTATTGTCTAGAAGCAAGGGGGTGAACCCCTTTATATACAACCGTCCAGGGCTCCCCTGTTGATTAGGGCGCCTGACACGTGTGCCTATCTGCGTGCGTCCTCATCCGCAGACTTGGCCAACGTTTATCCCTTCATCCAGGGCGCCTGGGACGACTGGGGCGCCTATATGCTCACGGGCGCCTCCCTTGTTGACGTGGAGGCTCAGCTTCGCAGACTGCTGGAAACACCCTTTTGGGGCGCCTATATCCATACAGGAGCCTGTATGCTCAGGCACCTGAATCCTCTCAGGCGCCTCGGATGCAGAGAACTCCAACCTTCATTCCTGTAACCAGGGTTAGTTCCAAAGCAATAGTAATTGATAAATCAAGTATAACTTATAGCCTGCACTGTCTTGGTTCTGACTTTGGGCTTCCCAAATGGAACCCTAAGTCGAACCGACACCTAATGTTCCCTCTTCTGGGGAACGTGTCCTCGCTTACTCCTCTCAGGAGAATTTACCTTTTGCCAACCAGCTCCTCCGGTTAGACTTTTGCCCGATCTTCCGAATCAGGGCTTCGTGCCCAGTCCATGACCAGAACTTATTACCCAACCCTCGGCCAAGTCTTCGGTGCCCAACCCTCGGCCAGGACTTATTGCCCAAGTCCTCAAATCAAAACTTCGTGCCAAGTCCACGACTAGGACTTATTGCCAAACTCTCAGTCAGGTCTTCGGTGCCTAGCCCTCGGCCAGGGCATATTGCTCAATTCCTCGAATCAGGACTTCATGCCCAGTCCACGATAAGGACTTATTGCCCAATTCCACGAACCAGGACTTCGTGTCTAGCTTACCTAGGACTTTTCATGCTCACTTTAACAAATTCATTAGTTCATGATATAACCGTAGCTTATGAACCCTTTGTCATTATCAAAACCCAGGTTCGATCTTGGTGCTTCTGGCACCAACACCTTTTGCCAACCGGGACCTCCGGTTGGACTATTACTTAGCCTTCGAGACTCTTGGATTTCGAGACGTCCGAACCTCGACCCGTCTCTTCTTCTGTCCTTAGTCCTCGCTCAGCTAAGTTGCTTGATCCTGATAGATCGCATGCGGTACGCTAGAGGGGGGAGTGAATAGCATTTCTTCGATTCTTTTCACCTACGTTGTTAGTTGCACAGCGGAAATACAAACAAAAATAAAACTAACAATAAGAACAATGCTAACAAACCAGGTTTTACATGGTATCCACCCTGGACGGTGACTAATCCAAGAATCCGTCGGTGGATCACTCCCCGGATAACCTCCGGCTAGCCCTCGTCGCTCGTTGTGGGTGGAGAAACCTCGCCACAATCACTTTGACAATATCTGGGCACAAAAGACTACTAACTCACTTTACCCAAGTGAGTTTCGTCAAGAATCTCAGCCACCACGAAGTCCTCTTTAAATAGGATTCAGGCTGAAACCCTCGCCACCATTCGACTGCCCCCAGGGCAGTCGACTGGTGCCACTGAAATTCGACTGTTGCTATCCCAACGTTCGAATATTCAGCCAACTCACCAGCCACCTACCAGTCGACTGCCCCCAGGGCAGTCGACTGGTCCCAGGCCAGAACTCTTCTGTGAGTTTTACCAGTCGACTACCCTACTCACTTACCTAGGGTTTCCCTTCCTGAGTACATTCCACTCCGCACTCAAATCCTAGGACTTTTTCGAGTACAATCCCACAGCACTCGTACCCTCACGACTCGACTGACTCCTCATCCGCAGCCTCGACTGTTGCCTTCGTGCCCTCTTCATCTTCGGCCCCCATCCCTCGGATGCACGCAAGCCTCCAACTTGCCTCCATGCCATCCTTCACGCATGTCTTGATGTTTGTGCCCCTCAGCTCATCGTCCCTGCTCTCCAAGGTCCCTTGGATACACACAAGCCTCCAGCTTGTCTCCATGCCACCCTTCACCATACCGAGACCATCCAGTCAAGTCCATATGTGTATCCTGTACAACCTGCACACTCAATATACACATATAAGAACACAAGGGTAAACCTAACTTAAACCCTTTGCCCAAAAATCACAACACTTGGTCACTCTGGACCACAGATTGCCTCAACAATCTCTCGCTTTTTGATGTTTGACAATACTTTTAAGTTAGGGAAACAAGCTAGTAGTCAAATAGCAAAATAATGCCTATGCAATGCAAAAAAGGATCCTATCCCAAGGCATCTCACACCTAACTCTCCAAGTTAGGACTTTTCCACACCTAACCCTCCAAGTTAGGATTTTTCACTCCTAACCCTCTAAGTTAGGATTTTTCACGAGTTTTTTAAAGCTTCTCCAAAGCTCCCCTACATTGGACTTACAAAGGCTTTTTAAAAACCTCTCCCAAGTTCCCCTTACGCCAAGAATGGAGAGCTCCCCCTAAACCTAGGGTTTCTAGCAATGGAGTGTTTGGTTTCCCAACTTAAACCCAACACTTCTCCCCCTTTCCCTAACATCAAAAAGAACCTAATAATATCCCAATTATTGGTTCTTTCAATCCCCAATTATAATAAACAATGTGTACTAGCCCCCCCCCCATATACTTGTTTTTCATCATTTGGACCCCAAACCAGCTGCTGATACATAAATCAGCCATGACCAGTCGACTGTCCCCCAGGCCAGTCGACTGATACTCTGAAAATCAGATTGTTCTGACCAATTTCAGAAATGCGCCAGAAATTCCATAATTCTCGAAAAATTCCTAAATTTCGTGGAGAACATTGTGGTACCTATATCTACTTGTGTAATGCCCGCTTTTTTTTTCTTTTCATAAAGCAGCGTTACGTTAACATACTTAGGGCATGTAGACATCATAATGCAGCGGAAACCTTTAACTTACTCCTACATGCACTTACTACCATTTCTAGCACTATAACATGGGAACATAGCGTAGTAACTTTATACTTAGCATCATATCATACTTAGCATCATGTCATTCATAGCATCATGTCATACTTAGCATCATGTCATACTTAGTATCATGTCATAGAGTCATACTTAAACACATAGCAGTAAAGATAAAGTTCTATCATGAGACGAGCAACCATATTGCTCCTTAGCCAAGTCACTATCACACACATTCTTTGATGCCCTCCTGCTGCTTCCTTACTATCCCCTTGCGTGATCTGCGGTATAAGGAAATAAGACTATAAGCACACAGGCTTAGTAAGACTCTTTCCTACTCAATAAAACCATTCATCATTCATTCATGAGCACATAAGCCATTACATACTTAGTGCTTTACATACTTAGTGCTTTACTTAGAACATAAGCCTTTTCATCACTTAGCATACATTCGTCATAGCGTAAACATAACATAATCATCTTCATAGCATAGCATAAACATAACCATAAACCTTCATGGCATGGCACAATACTTGGCGTTGACATAAACATAACAAACATAACTTCATAAATATTCTTAGCACGAACATAAATAAAATCATGGCATCCTATCTCAGTATAACATAGTTAGAACATGGCTTCATAAATTGGAATGGACATCATAAAAAAAATCATGACATTCTAACTTAGCATAAACATAATTAAATCATGGCATTCTAAACTATCATGAACATAAATCCAATCATGGCATACTATCTTAGCATAAACATAATTAAATCATGGCATCCTAACCTAGCATGAACATAAATCAAATCATGGCATTCTAACTTGGCATAAACATAATTAAATCATGGCACCCTAAACTATCATGCACATAAATAAAATCATGACATTTTAAACTAGCATGAACATAAATAAATCATGGCATCCTAAACTAACATGAACATAGATAAATCATGGTATTCTAAATTAGCATAAACACAATCAAATCATGGCATCATATAGTAACATGAGTATAAACAAAATCATTTGCATAAACATATCTTGCATAAACTTGCTTTGCATAAACTTACTTTGCATAATATTCTTATCATAATTATAATGCATAACATGGATGAATGCATGAGACAATTGCATATATATAAGGATGCTTAACCTTTTAAAACATACTTTTAATGCTTAAACATATTCATCATATCATTGGGCCCTGGCATGTACCACATACATACATCATAAGCGCGCATCCCTAAGTAAATACGAGGTAGCTAGCCTCGACCTACTAGGGTAAGGACATCATAGTCGGTAGTCCCCGAACCGAGGTGTTCTTAAGGTGCCCATCCCTGTTACCCAGATCCGGTAGGGCCAGAACCGTGGACAGCTTCGGTAGTCCAAAACCGGTGCGTTCTTAAGGTGCCCATCCCTTGGACCCATACTTCGGTCCGGTACAAGCCCATACATAAAGTAAAATACTTTTCATGCTTCATCATTCATCATTCATTCATAGCATACTTAACATAGCATAACTTGTTACGGCTCGGCCCGTCTACCGGCCCATTTACCGGTCCTCTTGACCGTCGTACCGTCAACCATCGACCGTGCCGTTTAGCATATTTATGCCTTAAAGACATAAGCATCATCTTTCATTCATCATACTTGTCGTTCATCATCATTCATTCATCATACTTGTCATTCATCATACTTAACATCATAGCTGTGCCTTAAAGGCATGTACTTTAGCTTCATTCATAAGACATGGTATACATGCATATTATTCATAAAACATGGCATATCATTCATATCATAAACCTAACATATCATAGCATCATTTTTATCGTGATCATAACCCTATCATTCTTATCATGGCATCATTCATATCCTGAACATAAACTTATCATACTTATCATGGCATCATTCATATCATGAACATACATAATCACTTAGCATGGTTCTTAGCATAGCATGGGCATATAACTTAACATGGTTCCCTACATCACCCTTATATCATGGCAACACATAAACATATACTTGAAGTTAAAGGCTCAACCCTAACCCTTGGGTCCTTGAGGTTGGCCGAAACATATGGGTCTCTAGGTTAATCCAAAAATTCCCAGAAATTATACTTAACCTCCACACATCATAAGGGAACATAAATTAACATTATCAAGATATTTGGCTTAATTATTGACCTTTAAATCATGGTGGCCGAAACCCTTAAACTTAGGGTTCTTAGTTTTGTTTCTTTCATGTTGGCCGAAACCCTAGGGTGTCCTAGGGTACTTCAAAAATTCCCAAAAATTATACTTAACCTCTACACATCATAAGAGAACATTAAATAACATTATCAAGATTTTTAGCATAATTATGGACCTGTAAATCATGGTGGCCGAAACCCTTAAACTTAAGGTTCTTAGTTTTGGTTTATTTCATGTTGGCCGTAAACCTAGGGTGTTCTAGGGTGCTCCAAAAATTCCCAAAAATTGTACTTAACCTCTACACATCATAAGGGAACATTAAATAACATTATCATGATTTTTAGCATAATTATAGACCTGTTAAACATGGTGGCCGAAACCCTTAAGCATGAAGGTCTTGGTTTTCTTTCCTTTCAACATCAAATTCGAAAACTAACCAATATATCATGCTAAAAATCATGGAAATTATAGGGAACTATTATACCACAGGTGAGGGAGTCTTACCTTGGGGTTTCTTGATTTTTAGACCTTAGATGGGAAGAAGAAGGAAGGCTTGTTGTCTCTTGATCACCCCTAGCCTTGGAACCTTAGGAAACCTTTAGATCTTGGTGGTAGGACCTTCTTGTGGAGTTTTCCCAAGGGAAAATCTCCATTGTAGATTTCGTCTAGGATGAGAAAGAAGGAGGAAGAGAATGTAATTGATGGAGAGAAGAGAATAACTCCCAAAACCCCCCTCTTTATAACCCATTAAGGTGGTGAATGAAGAGTCTCTCCATGACTCTTCATCTTCTTCTTAATCTCAACTTATATCCACTTCATTTCCTCATAGAAATCCCTTGCTAGGTGAGTTGGTTAAGGCTTACATGGTTGTACAAGAGGCCCAAGGTTCAATCCTTGTCTCATGCACCTTTATTTTAATTTTATTTTCATTTCATTTATTTTATTATTTTTATTTCCTAAATTCCGAAAATCCCCCCTAAAATCACCCATAATTATGCCAATATTCCTAAATAAAATTCTTTTATATTTATATTAATTTTACCTAATTTATATTAATTTTACCTAATTAATACCCATTTTGGAGCCCATTTAAAGCTCATTAGTACCTAGTTTTTTCTCAATTTAAATGAGAAAACATGAATTTCTGGGCCCAATTTTACATAATTATTTCTGGACCCCTCGGAAAATTATCTAGACATGCTCAATATTTTAAGAAAATATTAAGAGAATTTTCCGGGTCGTTACTATCCCCCATACCTCGTGAAAGTTCGTCCTCGAACTTAGAATAACTCCGGGTACTTGCACCTCATCTCGTCCTCGCGTTCCCAGGTAGCTTCTTCGAACCGTTGACTTTGCCATAGGACCTTGACTAAGGGTACCTCCTTACTCCTCAGCTTCTTGACCTCCCTATCCAAAATCTGGATGGGTTTGCTCTCATAACTTAGGTCCTCTTGCACTGTCTGCGGCTCGATCACTTGGTCCATATTTGGGATACACTTTTTAAGTAGGGACACATGAAATACGTTATGGATAGCTGACATCTCTGGAGGCAGCTCTAACTCGTATGCCACCTTACCAACTCTTTTCAGAATCAGGTACGGCCCCACATAGCGCGGACTTAATTTTCCTTTCCTCCCAAATCTTGTCACCCCCTTCATAGGAGCCACTTTCAGAAATGCGAAGTAAAGCGACCATCCCTATCTGAGATGATGGTCTTGGAAAGTCCATGAAGTCTAATTATCTCCCTAGCATATAATTGAGTTAGTTGCTCAATCGAATAAGTCATCTTGACTGCTAGGAAGTGGGCAGACTTTGTCAACCCGTCCATAATTACCCATATCGCATCATATCCATTTGCAGTCCTAGGGAGTCCTGAAACGAAATCCATAGAGATATCTTTCCATTTCCATTCCGGAATTGGAAGTGGCTGCAGAACTCCTCCGGGTCGCTGGTGTTCTGCTTTCACTCGTTGGCAAGTCGGGCAAGTACTAACATGCCGAGCCACATCTCTCTTCATACCGGACCACCAAAATTTCTCCTTCAAGTCCTGATACATTTTGGTGGATCCCGGATGCATCGAATAAGGGGTTCCGTGAGCTTTTATTAATAATTCTCTCCGCAGCTCCGGATCATTAGGGATACATAGACGATCCCTAAGGTAGAGTACTCCCCCGTTGGCGATATGAAAACCATCGCCCTTTCCTTCTAGGATCTCCTACTTGATTCTCTGAAGACTTGGATCACCATTTTGATTTTCCAATATGTCCTCAAACAGCATCGGTGCTAGTGTCCTTAATAGCTCTATGATGTAATTATATGCATATATCATAATTATATAGTTATTATAATTATGGGTAAACCTAATAATAGTATGCTTCCGAAATATTAATTCTCAGCCCGGGTTATGAATTATATTAGTTGTATGATTATTATAGAATGGGTGAGACCCTACTTATTATATTACCATAAAATACATTAAGGTAGTCTTATATATTATATCTAAGATATCAGTGACCCATAACCTATAATAAGTGTTACCATAATTAGAACCCTACCCTATGCGCCCCTACCTAAGTTATACCATATGACCTATACCATTAATTATATCAGTATTAATATCATGGAACTAATGCTATACGTTTACATAGGTGTGAGTGTTATAATCTCCTGTGGGTAGGCTATCAGATAATTTTCTACATGTGGCTTTATTATAGATTATACATAATATCATAAATTATAGTTTTTTCTACACCTATATCATTCTAAATATTTAATTCCTAAAATAAGATAAAGTATCATTCGTCGTTACATATCGTAACATACTTTTCATCATAAATATCGTTCATACTGGCATACCTTAAAATCATAAAACATCTTCCTATTATAAGATATGTAAAGAGGTACTTACTTGGAAGCTGCAGGAAGAGGGCTTGATGTGTGTGTAGTGAGATGGTTACTGCTCTGATACCAACCTGTAACGCCCCTTTTTTTTTCTTTTCATAAAGCGGCATTACGTTAACATACTTAGGGCATGTAGACATCATAATGGAGCGGAAACCTTTAACTTACTCCTACATGCACTTACTACCATTTCTAGCACTATAACATGGGAACTTAGCGTAGTAACTTTATACTTAGCATCATATCATACTTAGCATCATGTCATTCGTAGCATCATGTCATACTTAGCATCATGTCATACTTAGTATCATGTCATAGAGTCATACTTAAACATATAACAGTAAAGATAAAGTTCTATCATGAGACGAGCAACCATATTGCTCCTTAGCCAAGTCACTATCACACACATTCTTTGATGCCCTCCTGCTGCTTCCTTACTGTCCCCTTGCGTGATCTGCGGTATAAGGAAATAAGATTATAAGCACACAGGCTTAGTAAGACTCTTTCCTACTCACTAAAACCATTCATCATTCATTCATGAGCACATAAGCCATTACATACTTAGTGCTTTACATACTTAGTGCTTTACATAGAACATAAGCCTTTTCATCACTTAGCATACATTCGTCATGGCGTAAACATAACATAATCATCTTCATAGCATAGCATAAACATAACCATAAACCTTCATGGCATGGCACAATACTTGGCGTACATATAAACATAACAAACATAACTTCATAAACATTCTTAGCACGAACATAAATAAAATCATGGCGTCCTATCTCAGTATAACATAGTTAGAACATGGCATCATAAATTGGTATGAACATCATAAAAAAAATCATGGCATTCTAACTTAGCATAAACATAATTAAATCATGGCATTCTAAACTAGCATGAACATAAATCCAATCATGGCATACTATCTTAGCATAAACATAATTAAATCATGGCATCCTAACCTAGCATGAACATAAATCAAATTATGGCATTCTAAGTTGGCATAAACATAATTAAATCATGGCACCCTAAACTATCATGCACATAAATAAAATCATGGCATTTTAAACTAGCATGAACATAAATAAATCATGGCATCCTAAACTAACATGAACATAGATAAATCATGGTATTCTAAATTAGCATAAACACAATCAAATCATGGCATCATATAGTAACATGAGTATAAACAAAATCATTTGCATAAACATATCTTGCATAAACTTGCTTTGCATAAACTTACTTTGCATAATATTCTTATCATAATTATAATGCATAACATGGATGAATGCATGAGACAATTGCATATATATAAGGATGCTTAACCTTTTAAAACATACTTTTAATGCTTAAACATATTCATCATATCATTGGGCCCTGGCTTGTACCACATACATACATCATAAGCTCGCATCCCTAAGTAAATACGAGGTAGCTAGCCTCGACCTACTAGGGTAAGGACAGCATAGTCGGTAGTCCCCGAACCGAGGCGTTCTTAAAGTGCCCATCCCTGTTACCCAGCTCCGGTAGGGCTAGAACCGTGGACAGCTTCGGTAGTCCAAAACCGGGGCATCCTTAAGGTGCCCATCCCTTGGACCCATACTTCGGTCCGGTACAAGCCCATATATAAAGTAAAATACTTTTCATGCTTCATCATTCATCATTCATTCATAGCATACTTAACATAGCATAACTTGTTACGGCTCGGCCCGTCTACCGACCCATTTATCGGTCCTCTCGACCGTCGTACCGTCAACCATCGACCGTACCGTTTAGCATATTTATGCCTTAAAGACATAAGCATCATCTTTCATTCATCATACTTGTCGTTCATCATCATTCATTCATCATACTTGTCATTCATCATACTTAACATCATAGCTGTGCCTTAAAGGCATGTACTTTAACTTCATTCATAAGACATGGCATACATGTATATTATTCATAAAACATGGCATATCATTCATATCATAAACCTAACATATCATAGCATCATTTTTATCGTGATCATAACCCTATCATTCTTATCATGGCATCATTCATATCCTGAACATAAACTTATCATACTTATCATGGCATCATTCATATCATGAACATACATAATCACTTAGCATGGTTCTTAGCATAGCATGGGCATATAACTTAACATGGTTCCCTACATCACCCTTATATCATGGCAACACATAAACATATACTTGAAGTTAAAGGCTCAACCCTAACCCTTGGGTCCTTGAGGTTGGCCGAAACATATGGGTCTCTAGGTTAATCCAAAAATTCCCAGAAATTATACTTAACCTCCACACATCATAAGGGAACATAAATTAACATTATCAAGATTTTTGGCTTAATTATAGACCTTTAAATCATGGTGGCCGAAACCCTTAAACTTAGGGTTCTTAGTTTTGTTTCTTTCATGTTGGCCGAAACCCTAGGGTGTCCTAGGTACTTCAAAAATTTCCAAAAATTATACTTAACCTCTACACATCATAAGGGAACATTAAATAACATTATCAAGATTTTTAGCATAATTATAGACCTGTAAATCATGGTGGCCGAAACCCTTAAACTTAAGGTTCTTAGTTTTGGTTTCTTTCATGTTGGCCGAAACCCTAGGGTGTTCTAGGGTGCTCCAAAAATTCCCAAAAATTGTACTTAACCTCTACACATAATAAGGTAACATTAAATAACATTATCATAATTTTTAGCATAATTATAGACCTGTAAAACATGGTGGCTGAAACCCTTAAGCATGAGGGTCTTGGTTTTCTTTCCTTTCAACATCAAATTCGAAAACTAACCAATATATCATGCTAAAAATCATGGAAATCATAGGGAACTATTATACCACAGGTGAGGGAGTCTTACCTTGGGGTTTCTTGATTTTTAGACCTTAGATGGGAAGAAGAAGGAAGACTTGTTGTCTCTTGATCACCCCTAGCCTTGGAACCTTAGGAAACCTTTAGATCTTGGTGGTAGGACCTTCTTGTGGAGTTTTCCCAAGGGAAAATCTACCTTGTAGATTTCGTCTAGGATGAGAAAGAAGGAGGAAGAGAATGTAATTGATGGAGAGAAGAGAATAACTCCCAAAACCCCCCTCTTTATAACCCATTAAGGTGGTGAATGAAGAGTCTCTCCATGACTCTTCATCTTCTTCTTAATCTCAACTTCTATCCACTTCATTTCCTCATAGAAATCCCTTGCTAGGTGAGTTGGTTAAGGCTTACATGGTTGTACAAGAGGTCCAAGATTCAATCCTTGGCTCATGCACCTTTATTTTTATTTTATTTTCATTTCATTTATTTTATTATTTTTATTTCCTAAATTCCGAAAATCCCCCCTAAAATCACCCATAATTATGCCAATATTCCTAAATAAAATTCTTTTATATTTATATTAATTTTACCTAATTTATATTAATTTTACCTAATTAATACCCATTTTTGGAGCCCATTTAAAGCTCATTAGTACCTAGTTTTTTCTCAATTTAAATGAGAAAACATGGATTTCTGGGCCCAATTTTACATAATTATTTCTGGGCCCCTCGGAAAATTATCTAGACATGCTCAATATTTTAAGAAAATATTAAGAGAATTTTCTGGGTCGTTACAACTTGGAAAAAATACATTTCACAATGTATCTATCACCATTCCCATGATTAACACAAAACCCAAAAAATTTCTTATGAAAATCAAGGCAACAAGGAGGCAACCACCCCCTTAACCTATGCCTTCTCCCAATTTTTCATTTACCAAGGTCAAGTTCTACCCAACTTGACACCATAAACCCGAGTTAAGTTATACCCCAACATGACATCCTAACACCAAGTTAAGTTCTACCTAACTTAACTTCCAAGTTCTTCCTCTTTGGACACCATTAAAGGATTTCCCCAAGCAACCTTATCCCTAGTGCCAAAAAGAACTCAACAAAACCTTGAAATGTCTAAAAAAGTTGCAAGCACATTTACTAGGATATGCCCTATCCTTGAAAAATATGATTCCATGAAAATATCAAGTGTGCTTGACTTTTGGTACGATTCTCTAATTTCCTTAAGGATGGACACTCTGTATCAATTTTGAACTCAATTCATGATTCCTTGTGTTTGCCAATTCTAACCATTATCAATTTACACAAAGAATTGTCCTCAATTCTTTTCTTTTCCATAGGTATTCTTAATGTGATGAAATCCTCTTTTTCGTACCTCTTAACCCTAGACAAATACCCATTCATCAATCTTCCTTGAATTCCATGATATCCATATGACCATATTTCATATAATCACCAAGAAACCATGAGACCAACCTTTATTCAAGGGATATAAACAAGGATTTAATTTTAAGACCATCTCCTATTATCCAAAGCCTTTTCATCTTAACTCTTACTAATCAGTCGACTGCCCCTGGGGCAGTCGACTGTGAAAACTTACAGATAGTTTTCTGGGCTGAGATCAGTCGACTGCCCCCAGGGCAGTCGACTGATACCTGACTTTCAGGTTTTTCAGTCGAATTTCAGAAATCCCTAAATAATTCTATAAATCCCCAAAAAATTTAAAATTTTGTGGGGAGATTTGTGAAGCCTATATCCACTTGGGGAAAATATGTTTCCAAATAGATGTTCTCCAGATCCCATGATTGGCACGAAACTCAACTTATCCTAAAAAGTATCATTTAAAACTTCTCCAAAAGTTCTAATTGTGGCCTTTCCTTGATGTATCTTCTAATACTTGGCCTTAGTTAATTTCTAGCAGTGAATTATATGGTAAAACCCTATTAAACCTTAATTTTACAGAATATAATCCTATTTTCACCCTTTTCTCCCTAAATTCCCTTTTAATGTGTCAAAATCTAGGATTAAGACTTACCCAAGTCTTCCAACCCTTTTTGACACATTTCACCTAATTTCCTAGGAGAGAGACTCTTGAGATCCATTTACCATAGACCCCAAAGACTCCTAGAGCTCCCCCTTGAGCTCTTAGCACTAGCCACCTCCCTAGGTGATTCAATCTTCATTAGGTCATACCGGTGTGGCATCGGTGATTCTTGGCCTACAAAATGAACCCTCTTAACCTTAGACACCTTGTCTTTGGTTAGGTCATTTTCTTTCCCTTTGGATGGCACCCCCTTGCCATCCTTAGACTTCTCCTTGCCATAGTTGTATGCTTCCCCAGCACACTTCTTTTTGTTGACCTTGGAGGTCTTAGACCGGTATCCCAAACTCAATCTATCATAGTTGAGTTTTATACTACCCAATATCATGTCCAGACCCTTTGATCCAACCGTGAATCTTTCTAGGGTCTTTTCTAATTTATCAAGCCTTGCCCTCAAGGCTTGATTTTCCCTTTCTAAGTGTTTAACCTTAGTGTCCATATGTCCACTTTGGACATTCCTAGACCTACCCTCCTTTCTAGGCATATTCCTTTCCTTCTTGGGATTAATGCCATGATCCTTGGGTCCTAAGGTTCTAGGTTGATCATGATGCATGCATTTCCTAGGGTTATGATCTACCTTGTTAACCCTAGTCCTATCATTATATCTAAAACCAAAATTATGCACAAGTAGACAATTTTCATTAATCCTAGAATGCATGGATGAATGATTAACATTGTTTTTAATATGCAAGGAGGAACTTGAAATTGAATTACTTTTTAACCTAGGGTTAGGAAATACCTCCCTTACCCTTGTAGTCTCTCCTTGTTGTGAACTTCTTCTCTTTCTTCTTTCCTCCTTCTCCCATCTTCGTAGATGCTCCATTTTCTTGATTTCATTTTTCTTTGGTGTGGTAGTGCCCCAATTCTCCGCATGTGAAGCATCGAATCCTCCTCTTCTTCTCTTGGGATTCTCCATTCCTACACCTCATATTAGATTTAAAAAGGATTGAACTTGGTTTAGATTTTACCTCCATTTTACCTTTTGGGCACTTGTCCTTGTAGTGCCCCTTTTTGTTGCAACCAAAGCATGTGATGTGCTCTTTCGATTTAGCTTTGGTGGAGGTAGAAGCTTCTTCTTCAACCTTGGATGAAATGGATGCTTCCTCTTGATCCGACATTGAAGTGGGTCTCTCCTCCCCCTCAATCCTTGAGGTGGTGACCTCTTCCCCTTCTTCCCTTGAGGAGGTTGATAATTTTTCACTTTCTAGTGCTCCTTCACTTGATGAAGTTGACACTTCTTCTTCTTCACGGATGAGATGGATCCTCTTTCACTCAATTCCTCCACTTCACTTGATAATGTTGATAATTCTCTTTCTCTTTGGTCTTCTTGGACACTTGAGCTTATTTCATTGGGCTCATCTACTAGTTGGCCTTGTGTTGGGTTCTTATGTACTTCATCCAATTTAGTCCATAACTCATAAGCATTTTTATAATTCCCTACATCACTCAAAATGTTAGTAGGCAAAATATTAACCAAAACATTGATTACCTTTTCATTGGCCCTTGCTTGTTCTTGTTGCTCCTTGGTCCAATACCTAGGTCGGAGCTTCTTTCCATGCTTGTCCTTAGGGGTTTCAAATGGTTCCTCTAGCACCATTACGCACTCCCAATCCATG
Organism: Boesenbergia rotunda; assembly: GCA_024364735.1. Taxonomy (NCBI): domain Eukaryota; kingdom Viridiplantae; phylum Streptophyta; class Magnoliopsida; order Zingiberales; family Zingiberaceae; genus Boesenbergia; species Boesenbergia rotunda. Next base: position 340,165 of record JAGFNQ010006333.1, on the reverse strand, counting down.
TCGAGCCACATCTTAATTCTAGCATTCCAATAATCAAAATCTTCGTGCTCGTATGGTGGTGGTGAGTTGATGTCATTCCCGAGTTTGTCTTCCATCGTTCTTTTTCTCTAGCGTATGCTCCCTCGGCGGTTAGTCTGATCAAGAGCGGTCATTCGCTCTGATACCAATTGAAAGATCGCTTGCGGTATGCTAGAGGGGGGTGAATAGCGTTTCTTCGATTCTTTTCACCTACGTTGTTAGTTGCGCAGCAAAAATACAAACAAAAATAAAACTAAAAATAAGAACAATGCTAACAAACCAGGTTTTACTTGGTATCCACCCCATACGGGTGACTAATCTAAGAATCCGTCTGTGGATAACTCCCCGGATAACCTCCGGCTAGCCCTCGTCGCTCCTTGTGGGTGGAGAAACCTCGGCACAATCACTTTGACAATATCTGGGCACAAAAGACTACTAACTCACTTTACCCAAGCTAGCTTCGTCAAGAATCTCAGCCACCATGAAGTCCTCTATAAATAGGACTCGGGATGAAACCCTCGCCACCAGTCGACTACCCTCAGGGCAGTCGGCTGATGCCACTGAAATTCAACTGTTGCAACCCTAACATTCGAATCTTCAGCCAACTCACCAGCCACCTACCAGTCGGTTTCCCCCAGGGCAGTCGACTGGTCCCAGGACAGAACCCTTCTGTGTGTTTTACCAGTCGACTGCCCTACTCACTTACCTAGGGTTTTCCTTCCCGAGTATATTCCACTCCGCACTCGAACCCTAGGACTTTTCCAAGTACTATCCCACAACACTCGTACCCTCATGACTCGATTGACTCCACATTCGCAGCCTCGACTGTTGCCTTCGCACCCTCTTCATCTTCGGCTCCCATCCCTCGGATGCACGCAAGCCTCCAGCTTGCCTCCATGCCATCCTTCAGGCATGCCTCAAAGTCCGCGCCCCTAAGCTCATCGTCCCTGCTCTCTAAGGTCCCTCGGGTACACACAAGCCTCCAGCTTATCTCCATGCAACCCTTCACCGTACCGAGGTTAACCAGTCAAGTCCATATGTGTAACCTGTACAACCTGCACACTCAACATACACATATAAGAACACAAGGGTAAACCTAACCTAAACCCTTTTCCCAAACATCAAAACACTTGGTCACTGATAAGTGCCATTTTTATTGATTATTTTAGTTGCTAAAATCCATGTTTGACCTATGTTTTGATTGCTTAATTGTGAAATTACCCTGGGTTTTAGAACTTACCTTTATTTTGGACTTAATTGCAAATTTACACATATTTGGATTATTTGACCACTAAATTTTTGATCTATTTTTTGTAGGCATGAAAGGTTCATGAACCTAGGGCATATTGGGTCAAACTTGAGTCGGAAGTGACCCGGATCGAGTTATCAAGCTTAAGATTAATCCGGGCCGTCCGATTCAAGAGTGGCTAGATCTGAGCCATCCGGGACCATCTGAAGCAATCCGAGCTAGGGTTAGGGTTGATCAAGCACTCTGATCATGATCTGAAGGTTTTATCCCAATCAAAGCTCAATCAACCGTTGGATCAAGCTCGGAGGGCTCTAGATCGTCCATTCAAAGATTAGGTTGATATGGACCATCTGTTGCAAATCTAGAGGATCCGAGCTACCATGAGGTAGATCCTGACCGTTGATCGACATCATCAAAATTTGGTTCAGATCGGATGAAGATCAGCCGTTGGATTGAGTCAAAGAAATCTGAGCCGTCCATTCTTATGTATTTAATCAAAAATCTGCCCAGACTTCTCCTTGTCGCGTCTTCGCCGTTTCTTCGTGTTCTTCAGCCGTTTTCATTGCTTTTGCAAATTCTTCATCCAAGAAGGCGTGACCACCTCGATTTCATCCTAAGATCATCATCTGAATCCTCGGAGGACAGTTTCGATCAAGAATTCAGCTCGAATTCCATCCGGACAAAGGTGTTTGAGGGTTTCGGCATTCTCTGTGGTCCGGGAGTATAAATCTCAGCTACAATCAATTTTCGATCATCTGAGCCACTTGTAGGGGTTCTCAGGTGAGCTTAGGTCTTCTCCAAATCATCATGCAGCTCAACAAACTGAGATCGCAGCATTCAGATTGAAAATCTCCCAGCTGATGCAGTTTGAGCTGAATTGATTGATTGAGGCTGATTTCCACTGATTTGCTGAGCTTAGGGGTTCGAGGCCAGCCCTTGCTTGACGACCAAGGAGATTTTGAGCTCGGGAAGGGATCGAGGAGTAGTTTCTTTCGTTTAAATTCAGTTTTAGCAGTAGTTTCATTTCTGCCGCAACTCTGTTTCTGAATTTTCAGTTATATCAGCTGTTTTAGTTGTTTTGTGAATTGTTTGGCTTCATTAGGTTTTAAATCTTCAAGTTTAGTAGTTTAGTGAACTTGTTAGTGATCAACCGAACTTAATTTCAGTGATAATTGCTTGCGTGCCAATTCCAGCTTGTGTGCCAACTTAATTCTGCATTTTCAGTTCTTGCCTTTGTGTTCCTGCGTTTTGTTCCAATTTGCTTTAGTTTACTTATTGAATTTACCTTGCAATTTGTTCTAGCTAAATAGCATTCGATTTATGCCTTGCGCAGCAGTTATTGTGAATCAACTCCATGTCTGAAATCTGAATTCCAATTTTGAAATCTAAGCTCAATTCTGAAATTTGTCAAATTTGGTTGTGTCGAGATTTTGTGTCTAGGGTCTTGCTTGTTCAGTCATTTACTTGGAGTTAAGCTTTCAATTATCTCTGCATTTCCTTG
>JAGFNQ010006333.1:292176-327880 GCA_024364735.1 Boesenbergia rotunda | reverse complement strand
TCAGCTGAAGGTTAAAGAAAGTGACATTCCCAGGACGGCCTTCAGGACAAGATACGGCCACTACGAATTTGTAGTAATGCCTTTTGGATAACCAATGCTCCAGCAGTCTTCATGGAGCTGATGAACCACATCTTCAGGGAGTATCTCGATAAATTCGTCATTGTATTTATTGATGATATTCTCATATACTCACAGACTCCAGAGGACCATGCTACACACTTGAGGATAGTGCTGCAGATCCTTCAGCAGGAGAAGCTCTATGCAAAATTCTCAAAGTGTGAGTTTTGGCTAGATCAGGTGACCTTCCTAGGTCACATTGTATCCAAAGAAGGCATTCAAGTGATCCAGCCAAGATAGAAGCAGTCAGCAACTGGTGTAGACCCAAGAATGCCAGTGAAATCAGAAGCTTCTTAGGCCTGGCAGGATATTACAGAAATTTGTGGAGGACTTTTCCAGATAGCCTCTCCACTCACAGCCTTGACCAGAAAGAACAAGAAGTTTGAATGGTCAGATAAATGCGAGCACAGTTTTCTAGCTGAAGAAGAGACTGACCAGTGCTCCCATCCTGACTGTTCCAGAGAGTGACAAGGCCTTTGACATCTACAGTGATGCATCCAAGATGGGCCTTGGAGCTGTCCTCATGCAAGAGGTAAAGTAATAGCATATGCCTCCAGACAGCTCAAGGACTATGAGAAAGAATTACCCTACCCACGACCTTGAGCTAGCAGCTGTGGTTTTTCGCACTGAAGCTCTGGAGACACTACCTGTATGGAGTGCAGTGCAGAATCTTCACAGACCATCAAAGTTTGAAGTACTTCTTCACTCAGAAGGACCTGAATATGAGGCAGCGCAGGTGGCTAGAGTTGGTCAAAGATTATGACTGTGAAATCCTCTACCACCCAGGTAAAGCTAATAAAGTGGCAGATGCACTGAGCAGGAAATCCTGTGCAGCACTGATGTCCCTATCATCACTGTCTCTACCACTTCAGAAAGAAATAAAGGATTTTGGAGTCGAGGTAATAATTGGGCAACTTTCTGCATTGACTCTAGAGTCAACCCTGCTTGTGGATATACAAAGAAAGCAAAGTCAGACCCAGAAATCCAGAAGATCAAGCAGGGGATCCAAGAGGCAGAAAATTCAGAGTTTCGAGTATCAGATAGTGGCATCCTCTATTTGGAGACCGCCTTTGCGTCCCCAATGATGAGGAACTAAGAAGAATATTTTAGAAGAAGCCCACAGTACCCCGTACTCTATGCATCCTGGTTCTACCAAGATGTATCAAGATTTAAAGAAAGGATTCGGGTGGTCTGGACTCAAGCGAGACGTGGCCAGATATATCAGTACCTGCTTGACCTGCCAGAGAGTCAAGGCAGAACACCAGAGACCAGGAGGAGTTCTACAACCACTTCCCATTCCAGAGTGGAATGGGAAGAAATATCCATGGACTTTATCACAGGTCTTCCAAGGAACCACCCATGGACACGATGCAATTGGGTGATAGTGGATAGATTGACCAAGTCTGCCCACTTCCTAGCCATCAAGTTATCGCATTCGGTAGAGCAGTTAGCACAGCTGTACGTGAAAGAAGTAATCAGGCTTCACGGAGTTCCGAAGTCGATCGTTTCTGACAGAGATGGGCGGTTCATCTCCCATTTTTGGAAGTGTGTTCAGGACGCCCTAGGCACCAGACTTCAGTTCAGCACAACTTTCCATCCCCAGACAGATGGACAAACAGAGAGAGTAAATCAGATTTTAGAAGACATGCTCAGGGCTTGTGCATTGGACTTTAAAGGTAGTTGGTGCAAATTTCTGTGCTTAGCTGAGTTTGCCTACAACAATAGCTATCAGGCCACCATCAGGATGGCACCTTATGAAGCATTGTATGGCAGGAAAAGCAGATCACCCATATGTTGGCAAGAAGCTGGTGAGAAGAAAGAGATGGAGTCAGGATTAGGCAGCCAGACTGAGCTTATAGATGAGACCGCTCAGGCTATCCAGACGATCCGCCAGAGGATTGAGACTGCCCAGAGTAGACAGAAAAGTTATGCTGACACACGCCGTAGGCCACTTGAATTCCAAGTTGGAGATTCAGTATTTCTCAAGGTCGCTCCTATGAAGGGAGTGATGAGATTTGGCAAGAAGGGCAAGCTAAGTCCTCGCTACATAGGACCCTACAAGATCATAAAGAGGGTTGGTAAGGTAGCATATGAGCTGGACCTACCAGAGGATATGTCAGCTATCCACAGTACCTTTCATGTCTCTATGCTAAAGAAGTGTATTCACGACCCTAGCCAAGTGATTCAGCCTCAGTCAGTACAGATCCAAGAAGATCTTAGTTATGAGAGCAGACCGACACAGATAGTGGACAAAGCAGTTAAAAGATTAAGAAACAAAGAAGTGCCACTAGTGAAGGTCATCTGGCAGAATCAAAAGCATGAGGAGGCTACTTGGGAACGTGAGGACAGCATGAGAGAGAGATATCCAGAATTATTCTAAGTTCGAGGACGAACTTTTCATAAGGTATGGGGGATTGTAACGCCCCAAAATTCCCATTTTTAGTTCTTAAAGTCCTTAGAATTATTTAAAAATGGTTTAGAAATATTCTAGATATTTTTAGGGATTTTTAGAATATTTTTATGGAATTTTCCGAGTCCGTTTAGTATATAAAAAAAAAAGAAAAACATTTAAGGGCAGCCGGGGGTTCGAACCCGCGACCAGCAGGACACCAGGCGAGAACGCGACCAGCCGGGCTAGGGTATCAAGCACAGCAAAGGAAGGAGAGAAATATATTTAAGGTGTAGTTAGGTTAATCCGCCCCAGAAGTATAAATAGGTAATTAAAGAGAGAAGTTTTATTTCTCTCCTCTCCAAACCCTCACGCCGACCTCTCCTCTCTTGGGCGAAACAACACCAAGCTCCAGGGGGCCGGCCAAGGCTCTCCTCCAAGAGATATTCCTATATTCGGGATCCCCGCGACGAGAGGAACGCGTAGGCGCGAAGAATTCTCCGAGATCTCAAGTTTCTCCCGAGCCCTAGACGTCAATCTTGGTTGTAAGTCCAAGATATCAATGTAAGTACTGCTCACCTGCAGTAAGAGGCGGTTTTTCCGCAAGAATTTCCTTTAAAAGTTTTTAAAAGAGATATTTACTTCTTGTTAAGATTATTGCATGTGATCTTAGTTTATTATATGCTTATATATTTTATTGAGTGCCCTATATGAGATTAGGGTCCAAGAAAAGCTATGAGAAAAGAAAAGAGAAGATAAAGATAAGAAAAGAAAAGGCCAAGGCCTTAAGAAATCCCCAAAAGTCAAGACTTAGGGATTTTAGCACGCAAGGTGCTCGAGAAAATGCCAAGGCATTTACAGATAAGAAAGAAAAGAAAGAAAAGCTATTTTATTTTCTAAGGCCAGTACCCGGCGTCCAAGGGCGTCGTTAAAGAAATCCAGGTGTCCAATTCCAAGGTCTTGGCCCTGGTAGACCAAGGTCTGCTCTATTAGGATTGGTGGCTCGCTACCCCAACCTTTTAGGGAACGCGCATGAGATGGTACTTACGTCTTCAGTGGATCCAAGTGATTAGTATTTTCAAGTATATGCTTTAGCAAAGTTTCTAAAGTTTAAAGAGTTTTCAAAAAGTTAAAGAATAGCTAAAGTTTCAAGTTGAGCCAAGAAAAGTAAATTGAGTTTTATTAATGCTTGAGTATGCATGTTTTGAGTTATACATGTTCTTAGTTTTCTTTCAAGCATATAAGTATCTCATATGATTTTCATATTGTTCAAGAAGCATGTTTGTACATTTCGAGTTTTTGTGAGCTAGATAGTACTTACTAAGCTTTTTGCTTACTAGTTGCATTTCCTCTTACTGCAGATAAAGGTAAAGGCAAGCAATTCTGAAGGAAGGCGACGAGGCGGTGCTGAGTAAAGTGTGTGTGGTGGCTGATTTTGGAGAGATCTTTGAGACGAGACAATTTAGTTATTTGAATTACAATGTTATAGTTTATTCAAATTTCAAGTTCTTGCTTTATGGAGTTTAGCGAACATTTAAGTTTTGGATAGTTTTACATGCTCAATTTCTTAGAGTAAAGATTCCATGTCATTTCATTTAGCATACGTATCCTTATGATTGCATTGGATGAGTAGAAGTGTGAGTAGTTGGAAATATTGATACTTTGTTAGAGAAATAGGTGTATGTGCCAAGATAGTATTAATTTCTCTTTGAATCAAGTTTTTATTGCTTAAATATGTTTAGAAAATTTGCATTCACATTTCATAATGCTTTAGCAAGGTTATAGAACATGTATTTGGTGTTATGAATGCACAGGAGTCAAGATTGGTACAAACTCTATTGTTAAAGTTCATATAAACTTGAATAGCTTATTTTCTTCCGCAAAAGTCCTAATTTCAAGTTTATGGATTCATTTTGATTGGCTAAAGTGTTTAGAAAACTGGCATAGAGTATAGAAATGATGTCATGATTCTATATGGCTCGAAAGTATAGGTTTGGTGGAGTTTTGAAGCAAGTGTCGAAACCTGAAAATTCAGATTTCAGGCCTATCAGTCGACTGATACAGTATCAGTCGACTGATACCCGAAAGCTGAGTTGTGCGAGGCAGGTTTCAATAAGTATCATTTTACGAGTTTTTGAGAAAGAAAGTGTGACATGGTATCATGCATGACTACTTAAGTTAGAATATCATTCTTAGATGAATTTAAAAGAAAAAAAAAGATTTCCACATTTTTAGTCGTGCATTAGAGTCGAGAAGTAGACAAAAGTAACGATCCGTCTAAGGCAGGAGAAGGCGGGTCGCTACACAAGCTCCCCCTTACACTGGACTTACAAAGGCTTTTTAAGAACCTCTCCAAGGTTCCCCTTACGCCAAGAAGGGAGCAGCCATGCTCCCCCTCAAACTTAGCTCCCCCTAAACCTAGGGTTTCTTTCTAGCAAAGGTATTGGTTTTCCACTTAAACCCAACATCTCTCCCCCTTTGCCATACATCAAAAAGACCCCAATAATATCCCAATTATTGGTTCTTTCAATCCTTAATGATACTAAACAATGTGTACTCAACCCCCATACACATGTTTCTTATCATTTGGATCCCAAATCAGCTGCTGATACCCAAATCAGCCCTGGTCAGTCGACTGCCAAAATGGTCAGTCGACTGATACTCTGAAAGTTTATTTTCTGGCCGAATTTCAGAAACGCGCCAGAAATTCCACAATTCTCCAAAAATTTCCAAATTTCGTGGAGAACATTGTGATACCTATACCTACTTGTGAAAAATACATTTTACTATGTATCTATCACCGTTCCCAAGTTAGATACAAAATCCAAAAATAATTTTCTATGAAAATCACGGCAAACATGGGCTACCTCCCCCTTAACCTATGCCTTCTCTCAATTTTCATTTTCTCATGGTGAAGTTCTACCCAACTTAACCTCCTAGACACCACGTTGAGTCATACACAACCCAACACCCGAGTTCTTCCCCCTTTGACACTCTTATAGCATTGCCCGAGGCAATCTTTCCCTAAGTGCCAAAAAGAACTCAACAAAAGTCTAAAAACTCTAAAGTTTGCAAGCACACTTGCTAGGATATACCCTATCCTAGAAAAATATGATATCATGGAAATATCAAGTGTGCTTGACTTTTGGTACACATCTAAGTTTCTTAAGGATTTTGCATTAAGTATCAACTTTCAAATTCGTTTCTAATTCCATGTGTTTGCCAATTCTACCCATCATAATTCGACACATGGAATTGTCCTCAATGTTCCCTGTTTAACTTCTAAATCTTAGATACTTAGGGAAACTTTATCAATCTTCCTTGATTTTCAAAATATCAATAAATCCTTATTAACCCATGAGATAACACTTCATTTAAGGAATGTGAGATCATAATTAAGACTTTAAATCCACAGCCATATCCTATAATCCAAATTTGTAATTGTGATTGTCCAATACACCTATTTTCATTTCAGCCTACAGACCAGTCGACTGCCCCTGTGGCAGTCGACTCCCAAAACTCACAGAATGTTTCTGGGCTCTTACCAGTCGACTGCCCCTAGGGCAGTCGACTGATACCTGAATTTCAGGTTTTCCAGCCCAATTTCAGAAATCCCTAACTAATTCTACAAATCTCCAAAAATTATGAAATTTCGTGGAGAGATTTGTGGGGCCAATGTCTACTTGGGAAAAATACGTTTCCAAACAGATGTACTCCGGATCCCAAGATTGGCAAAAAACTCAACTTATCCTAAAGTGTATTATTTAAACTTATCCCAAAAGTCTCAAATGTGATTTCTCCTCAATGTATCTTCCAATGCATGATCACAATTCATTTCTAGCACTGAATTGCATGATGTTCACTCATTAAAACCTAATTTTCTCAGATATATCCTATTTTCATCTTTTTCTCCCTAATTCTCCTTTTAATGTGCCATTTTCTAGAATTAAGACTTACCCAAGTCTTCCAATCCTTTTGGCATACTTCAACCTAATTTTCTAAGAGATTCTTTCTAAGACAGAAACTCTTAAGATTCACTCACCATGGACCCCATAGGCTCCTAGAGCTCCCCCTTGAGCTCTGAGCCCTAGCCACCTCCCTAGGTGACTCAATCCACACTAAGCCACACCGGTGTGCCCCTGGTGACTCTTGGGCCACAAAGTGAACCTTCTTAACCTTGGACACCTTGTCCTTGGTTAAGTCACCCTTTGTACCCTTGGATGGCATTCCCTTGCCATCCTTGGACTTACCCTCCTTACCATGATTGTATACCTCCCCAGCATACTTCTTTTTGTTGGCCTTGGAGGTCTTAGACCGGTATCCCAATCCCAATCTATCGTAGTTGGGTTTCAAACTACCCAATACCATGTCTAGGCCTTTAGATCCAATCTTGAATCTTTCTAAGGTCTTCTCTAAAGGATCAAGTCTTGCCCTTAAGACTTGATTTTCCCTTTTTAGCCCTCTAACCTTGGATTCCATATGTCCACTTTGGACATTCCTAGACCTATCCTTTTTCTTAGGCATTTGTCTCCCCTTCTTGGGGTCAATGCCTTGATCCTTAGGTACCCAAGTCTTAGGTCTATCATGATGCATGCTTTTCTTAGGGTTATGATCTACCTTGTTACCCTTAGTCCTATCATTGTACTTAAAACCATGATTATGCACAAATAAATAATTCTCATGAGTTCTAGCATGCATGGGTGGGTAATTAACATGATTCTTGAAGTATAAAGAAGAACTTGAAATCAAATTTCTTTTTAAACTAGGGTTAGAGGGTACCTCCCTTACCCTTGTAGTCCTTTCTTGTTGTGAGCTTCTTCTCTTCCTTCTTTCTTCTTTTTCCCATCTTCTTAGATTTTCCATCGTCTTTAGCTCACCTTTTCTAGGGCATTTAGTGTGATAATGCCCTAGTTCTCCACATGTGAAGCATCTCATCTTCTTCCTTTTAGCTTGAGCTTCACCAATTCTACAACCCACATTAGCTTTAAAGGAATTTACAATGGGTTTAGGGTGTACCTTCTTTTTCTTACCTAGTAGGCACTTATCCTTGTAGTGCCCCTTTTCATTGCACCCAAAGCATACAATGTGGTCTTTAGTCCTTGCTTTGGTGGAGGTTAAGGCTTGGTTGACTTCCTCTTCACCCTTGGATGAAGTGGAGACTTCCTCTTGATCATGTGTAGGTGAGGGTCTCTCCTCCCCCTCAATCCTTGAGGTGGTGACCTCCTCCTCTTCTCTAGATGAGGTGGATGGCCTCTCACTTTCTTCTTCACTTGAGGATGTGGACACTTCTTCCTCCTCTTGAGCTATTGAGCTCACTTCCTCGGGTTCATCTACTCCTTGAGTTTGTGTAGGGTTCTTGTGATATTCCACCAACTTGGTCCATAATTCGTGTGCATTTTTATAATTCCCTACAATACTCAAAACATTGTTAGGCAAAACATCAATTAATACATCTATTACCTTCTTGTTTGCCCTAGAGTAGTCTTGTTGCTCTTGAGTCCAATATCTAGGACGATGCTTCTTTCCATGCTTGTCCTTTGGAACTTCGAAGGGCTCTTCTAGCATGACCATGCACTCCCACTCCATGCTAAGCCAATTCTTCATCCTCGCCCGCCAATAGTCGAAATCCTCATTGTCGTAGGGCAGTGGGGTGTAGATGTTGTCCCCCAACTTATCTTCCATTGTTTCTTCTCCTCTAGCGTGTGCTCCCTCGGCAATTAGTCCGATCAAGAGCAGTCCTTGCTCTGATACCAATTGTTAGGATCAAATACGTCCACTAGAGGGGGGTGAATAGCGTTTCTTGGATCTTTCTTGTACCTACGTTGTTAGTTACACATCGGAAACAATAATAAAATAACAAACAACGCTAACAAACCAGGTTTTACTTGGTATCCACCCCGGATGGGTGACTAATCCAAGAATCCGTCAGTGGATCACTCCCCGGATAACCTCCGGCTAGCCCGCGTCGCTCTTTGTTGGTGGAGAAACCTCGCCACAGTACCTTGACACGATCAGGACTCTAGAGACTACTAATAAGCCTTAACCAAGTTTGTTTCGTCAAGAAACTCAGCTACCATGAAGTCCTCTTTAAATAGGACTCGGGGCTGATTTCTCGCTACCAGTCAACTGCCCCCAAGGCAGTCGACTGGTGCCAGCCAAATTCGACCATTGACACTCCCAACGTTCGAATTTGCCAGCTCACCAGCCACCTACCAGTCGACTGCCCCCAGGGCAGTCGACTGGTCCCTAGCTGAATCCCTTCCCGAGTACATTCACACAGCACTCGACCCTCACGACTTGACTGACTCCTCTTCCGCAGCCTCGACTATTGCTTTCGCGCCCTCTTCATCTTCGGCCCTCGTCCCTCGAATGCGCACGCAAGCCTCTAGCTTGCCTCTATGCCACCCTTCACGTACACCTCGAAGTCCGTGCCCATCAGCTCATTGTCCCTGCACTCCATGGTCCCTCAGATGAGCACGCCAGCCTCCAGCTGGCCTCCATGCCATCCTTCACCGTACTGAGGCCGTCCAGTCAGATCCATATGCGTAACCTGTACAACCTGCACACTCAACATACGCATATCAAATACAAGGGTAAACCTAACTTAAACCCTTTGCCCAAACATCAAAACCCATGGTCACTCCGGACCATCTTAGGGCCGATTGCTCCAACAGGCAATACTATAATCGCGCAAAATCTTACAAACAGTTGTACAGTATTAAGTTCAATAAGAATATAATTAAAAATTGACTCTTCGTTACCGACGCCCGGTGTAGATCGTTCTTCGGTGCGTAGGGTCATCGTCGGCGCTTCTAATCTCGAAATGGAAAGTTTCTGGAGCAGCGCGTTTGAGTCGAAGAGCGTAGAAGCGTTGGAAGGATTGTTGTTCGTAGCCTTGGGGTCGAAGGGCTATTTATAGCCTCCCGGGGCGCCTTGAACGTTGGGGGCGCCCCCCCCCCCCATGTGTCAATCGATCCGAGCAACTCTCGGTCAGCCGTTATCCCTCCAGGATCGGGCTGAGATTTGACCGGGGGCTCCTAGGATGCTGGGGGCGCCCGGGTTGACTCGATCCACTGGCTTTTCGCTGGTTTGAGTTGATCCACTTCGTTAGCTTGAGCCCGGGGCGCCCGGGAGCGTGGGGGTGCCCCGCCCAGTAAGCTACCGAAGCACTTCTTTGCTTAACTTGTTTTGTATTGGCCTTGGGGGCGCCCGGGACACTGGGGGTGCCCTACTCAACTACTTGCCTCTCTCCTTTGGGCATTCTGAGCTGCAGCAACACGTACCTTCGGTCCTGCATCCAGGGTTAGTCCAAAACAACATAAAGCAATACAGTATTATGTTTATACAACCTTAGCTATCTTGGTTATGACTTTGGGTCTCCAAAATGGAGCCCTAGGTCGAACCGACGCCTACTGTTCCCTCGACGGGGAACGCGTCCTCACCTACTCCTCTCGGGAGAATTTACCTGTTACCAACCAGCTCCTCCGGTTGGACTTTTGCCCAGCAGTCCTTCGCCAGGTGCCTAGCTGTCCTTTGCCAGGTCTTCAGTCCCAGGCAGTCCTTCGCCTGGTGCCCAGCAGTCTTTCGCCAGGTCTTTAGTTCCAGGCAGTCCTTCGCCTGGTGCCCAGCTGTCCTTTGCCAGGTCTTCAGTCCCAGGCAGTCCTTCACCTGGTGCCCAGCAGTCCTTCGCCAGGTCTTTAGTTCCAGGCAGTCCTTCGCCTAGTGCCCAGCTATCCTTTGCCAGGTCTTCAGTCCCAGGCAGTCCTTCGCCTGGTGCCTAGCAGTCCTTCGCTGGGTCTTAGGGTTCCGATCCCTAGCAATCCTTCGCTAGGTGCCTAGCAGTCCTTCGCTAGGACTTTAATCTGCACACTCAGGTAGTATGTTAGATAAACATAACATCTTAACTTTTGAACCCTTTTGTCATTATCAAAACACAGGTTCGACTTGGGTGCTGTCTGCACCAACAACTGGTCCTTCAGGTGTCCCTCCTCTTTGCAGTTGTAGCATCTGATTATTCGCTTCTTTGGGGACCATCTTCTTTTCTGCGTTCTTGAAAATTTGTTAGCTTTAAAAAAACTTTTAAAAGAACTTACCATTTTTGTTGTTTCGTCGTTAGTCGAGGATTCCCCGTCGAGTTGGATCTTCCTTGTGTTCAGTGCGACGATGTCTGCTTTCTTATTCTTTTCTACAAAACGAGATTCGTGAAGTTCCAAAGTAGAAAATAATTGCTCTAATGTACTTACCGTTAAATCTTTCGAAATGAAATATACATCAATTACTGAGGTCGATTCCATGGTTCTCGGAAATGCATTTAAGGCATACCTTTGAGTGTCGCGACTTGTTACCTTTTCTCCGAGGTTCTCAAGGTCTATGATTAGTTCTTTTAACTTGGCGTGTAGATGCGCAACTGATTCTCCATCCTCCATCCGGAGGTTTGTCAGTTGGCTTCGAAGAAGGTCTCGTCGCGCCAGTTTTGCATCTGAGGTACCTTCATGGAATTCCAAGAATTTCTCCTAGAGCTCTTTTGCCGAGTTATAATTCCTGATGCAGTTTACTTCTTGCGCGGGAATAACGGCTAGCAGATGAAATTCCGCTTTGCCGTTTGCTACAAAGTCTGCTTGCTCCTTCTTGGTCCACGACTCTATTTCTTTATCCTTGTCGTTGTTGTCTTTAGGAACTGAAAAACCATTTTTCATAATTAGTAGCAGTTCAATATCTGTTTTGAAAAATACCTGCATTCGGCGCTTCCACATCGCGAACTCCCCCTCAAATTTCGGCGGGTAGATTACGACCCCAACCATTTTCTTGAAATTGCTGCAGTCGGCGATTAGTCCTTCTGCGGCTACCTTGGCTCTGATACCACTTGTTGGATCGGGTTGGACCGGCTAGTGGGGGTGAATAGACGATAAAAAAAAATTAAATGGAAGGCTCTCGTCTTTTAAAAAGAGAAACTTGGTTGCAGCTGAGAACGTTGCTTCCAAGGCAGTGGGCGCTCAATAAAAATCTCCTTGTAGCGGAGAAGCCTTATAGAAATAGCACGCTAGACTTTTAGAGAGTTTACAAGAATGAATTAATTGAATGAATGAAAAAGTTGAAACTCTAAGCCTATTTATAGCCTAAGAGAATAAATCTGGATTGTTGATTGTTGAGGAATTTTCTCTTGGTCGTTGATCTATGGATGTAATTTGAACGGTTGATCTTGGATGGGATTAAACTGCATCCATTGGATCTGATTAAAGGATAAGGTTTTATCCTTTAAGACTTTTTCTTCTGCTCTAGACTTCGTTCTTGTAATCTTCAAGTAGTAACATTGGCAACTACATATTGTCATCACTAGCTATCCCAAGTGGTAACCATGACAACATATCTTAGGTGAGGTCTTGGGATCGAGTTTTTATAGTAGCAATTAAATTCTTTTTTCGAGCGCCTTGTTTGACATGGTCAAACTGACCAGTCTTTTGGTTCTTCGTCTTCTAGGTGATTTCTGGCCAACCAGAGTTAGGCTCACCCGAACCCGACTCCGGCCTTTCGCCCCTCGAGCGTCCTTCCTCCCGGCTTCTCGTCCTTCGGACACCGCGCACGTCCTTCTGGCTCCACCGGCGTACTCTTCCGCAGCTTCCGCGTCCTTCGAATTGTACCGAGCCCGTCGGCTTACTTTACCGCACAATCCTTCTCGTCCGCTACATCTTACGCTCGACTTCCTCTGTACCTAAGCTCCTGCACACTTAGAGGGATTAAACACACTAGGACCTAACTTAAATCAATTGATCACATCAAAATCAACCAGGGGTACTTACACCTTGATATGATTATTAGTAGTCAAAGTTCCATATACAACAAGGCCAGAATAGGATATAAACCCAAGACCAAGGAGGTTGCTTTTATTTCTCTTACAGGAAGAAAGGGTGCACTTAGAAAGCATATCATCAAGGGCAAGGTAAAGCAAGCATGGGTTCTTAAGAAATATTTGAATGATGTTTGTGGATCAAGTGTATGGGTACCAAAAGATTATGTTTTTCGTGTTGCTTAGGTAGAAGAGAAGAAGGATTCAAACAAGTGGATTGTGGATAGCGGTTGCTCAAGACACATGACCGGTGATGTGAGCAAGTTCTCCACAATTAGCTACTTGAAAGAAGGAACGATGTCCTTTGGGAATAGTGGCAAGCTCAAGATTATAGGTAGAGGCACAATTGAGGTATCACCTACAATTATCATTCATAAAGTGCTTCTAATTAAGGACATAGAATTTAACTTACTTAGTGTTAGTCAATTATGTGATGTCGGGTATAGAATTGAGTTTCTTGCTAATAAATGTTTAGTTAGGCACAATAGCTCTAAAAGTGTTATGTTGGAAGGGTATAGGGAAGCAAATCTTTATTATCTTAATTTATCCTATGCTTCTAAAATTCTACTAAGTGTCTCATATCAAAAGAAGAAGAAGGATGGCTATGGCATAGAAGGCTTGGACACATCAACAGAAGAACATAGCAAAAGTGGCCAAAATGGAGTTGGTAAAGGGGCTACCAATGATCAAGTATGCCAAGGACAAAATGTGTGATGCATGTCAAGAGGGTAAGCAATCCAAGTCATCACATAAAGGTAAAACTCTAACTAGTACTTCTCTACCATTGGAATTATTACATTTAGATTTATTTGATTGTCATAGTACTCCTTCATTAGTAGGAAATAAATATTGCTTAGTAATTGTTGATGATTTTTCTAGATATACTTGGGTTTATTTCATGAGACATAAGGATGAAACCTTAGAGATATTTGTAGGGTTTAGTAAAAGAGTTAAAAATAAGAAACATCTCAAAATCAACCAAATTAGGAGTGATCACGGTGGAGAGTTTGAAAATTCAAACTTCTCTAGCTTTTGTTTAGGAAATGGGTACAAACATGAATTTTCTTGTCCAAGAACACCACAACAAAATGAGGTTGTAGAAAGAAAGAATAGGGCTTTGCAAGAAGCGGCTAGGACTATGCTCAATGCTTATTCCTTACCTAGCTATTTTTGGGCGGAAGCGGTAAATACCGCTTGTTACATCCAAAACCGAGTTTTAATTCATAGATTTTTGAGAAAAACACCTTTTGAATTGTGGAATGGAAAAATCCCTCAAGTTCACTATTTTAGAGTGTTTGGGTGCAAAGTCTACATTTTAAACACTAAGGATGACCTAAGAAAATTTGAGTCTAAGGCGGATGAGGGAGTTTTAATTGGATACTCATCTACTAGTAGAGGGTATAAAGTGTATAACAAAAGGACTAAAGTGGTTGAGAAGTCATCTAATGTGGATTTTGATGAGTCTACTAGCACTTACCCTAGGAAATCCTCCATTGACAAAGATATAGGAGTAAATCAAGACCCTACCCAAGCAATCCAAGACTTACATTTAGGGGGTATTGATCAAGGGGGAGGAAAAAATGCATCAGATGATGAAAAAGACAATAATGGCCATGAAGTAGATGAGCCCACAATCCCTAGAATGCTAAGGTACCATCAAGATCATCCTATCAACCAAATAATTGGAGATGTTGAACAAGGAGTAAGGACTAGATCCTATTTTAGAGAGCATGTTAGTCAAATTGTCTTAATATCATAACTAGAACCAAAGTCAATTGATGAAGCCTTAGTTGATACGGATTGGATTCTAGTAATACAAGAAGAGTTAAACCAATTTGAAAGAAGTGAAGTATGAGAATTAGTTCCAAGGTCAAATGATAGTACAATTGTCACAACAAGATAGGTATTTAGGAACAAATTAGATGATCAAGGGAGAGTTACTAGGAATAAAGCTAGATTGGTAGCTAGGGGTTTTGATAGACCCAAACTAGGTGTCACGAATGTGGGTCTCCAATTTAGATAAGTATAAGCTGGAAACCCTTTTTGCAATCAAAGAATAAAAGCGTAGTAGAGGGGCCACAGGTCGTATTTTTCCTAGGGCTAGTTGATATTGTTCGATTCGAGCTCGAGTTTATGTGTCGTTGCTATTTTTGGGTTTCAAATAGAACATGAGTTTTTGTTTCAATTAGAAATGAAAATGCATGGAAAGAAAAAGAATTTAACTGCAGTACCAACGATTGAACTAGCTGCAGACTATTTAACTGATCAATGAAGCTTGGAAAGATATACTTTCAATGAAGGAATACACAGGACTGGAAATATTCAGAATCGAGTAACTATTAAATCGAAAACAAGCTAGTGCAGGAAATAAATGTGCAAGAATTCAGAAACTCTGAGTAGAATCGAAATGCAGCATGAATTGGATGCACAAATCATACAGGTAATCTGATTTCAAATACAATAAAGTTCCAATGCAAAGTTTCACTGATGCAAATTCAGAAATGGTAATTGGGAATTGCAGAAATGGAGTTGGCTGGCAGAAATAGAATGCAGAACTTACTAAATGGAATGCAGAAATGTAGCAATAGATCTACTGCTGAAACTATGAATTGCAAGCTAAATTTGAATCATTATTCTAAGTGCAAGAAGCTTAAAATGAGCTAGGTTTACTTGGCACGCACTAAAGAAACTAATAGCAGAAACATGCAGACTTAAAACTGAAATTGTACAGAATTCAGTTGATACACAGCATTCAACTGATATGCAGAGCAAAAACGGAAATTACATGCAGAAACTAAAGGCAAATGCTTGTAAATGATACAACCTACAATGTAAATTCAGAAGATGGACATAAACTAACTTGATATGAAACTCAGGGCTGAAGACAAACACTGATACGCAAAGATCAGATTTGATACGCAGTTTGATACCAAATTCAAAATTGATTCAAAGCTAAGAAGGCTGATCTAAATTACTCAAATTGCAATGTAAAGAAGCTGAATTAAAACTCTGGATAAGGCAGCAACTATTCAGAAACGAAAAACTAGGGTAGCTGATACCAATTCAGAAATGATTCTGAAATTTCAGAACCAGCAGTGATACACAACAATTAAATTGGAACAAACGGGGATTAAATGGAAACTTTCACTAAACAGTAATGTGTCTAATTAATTTGCAGAGACAAACCCTAATTAATGAAAAGATGATTCAGAAAATAACACTAATGTAGCTGATACAAAGGAGGAAACAGAACTGAGTTGCGGAAACTGAAATTACAACTAAAGCAAAAAAGGAAATGCGATAAGAAACTAAGCCTAGACCATTCCCTTGTCTCAAGACCTCCTTGTCGTCACACAAGAGCAAACCAAGAACCCCTTCAGCTCGCAAATCACTGGGAAATTGGCTTCAATGTCGAATCTGCTCACAGATTGCACTCGGCTGGAAAAAACCAATCTGATCTCTTTGATCTGGCGATGAAGGAATGCGATGAAGATTGGGTGATGATCAGAGTGCTCCAGAGGCCCTCCAGATAGCTCCGATTGAAGAGATTGGCACACGATCACGATCAAATTGATCAGATCATAGAAACTGATGAAACCCTCAATCAGCCCCTGTTCCGATGCAAATCCGAGCTAGAATTTCCATTGAAACTTCTTCCAATGATCCAGATCTTGCTCCAAGGTCGAATTCGAGGTGGTCACGCATTCAGATGGAGAAATCGCCAAAGAAAATGAAGAACAAGTGAAGAAAATGAGAAGAAGCTGCGAAGACGCGACGCGATCCAAAGCAGAGGAGTTCGGTTTATATGGTTTGAAAATGAACGACTCAGATTATCCAGCGCTCATCCAACGGTTGATATTCGTCCAATTTGACTCAAACTTCCTAGATCTTGATCAAGGGTCAGGATCTGGCTCGGGGTAGCTCGGATCTTCCAGATTTGCAACGGATAGTTTAGATCACCTTGATCTTTGAATGGACGGTCTAGAGTCCTCTGAGCTTGATCCAATGGCTGGATCTCCTTGGATTTGGATGAAAATCTCAGATCTTGACTTGATCGCTCGATTAACCTTAATCCCAGCTCGGATTGATCATAAGTTCTCAGATGGTCTAAATCTAACCATTTTTGCATCGGACGGTCCAAATTAGTTGACGATTGATCACTTGATCCAGTCCACTTTTGACTCAACTTTGACCCAACATGACCTAGGTCCCTAATCCTTCCAAGCCTACAAAAGTAGATCAAAAATTTAGTGACAAAATAACTCAAATATATAAAAATTTGTAATTAGGTCAAAAAAGAATATAAATCCTAGAACCTAGGGTAAATCCACCATTAAGCAAGTAAAACATGAGTCAAAAATAGATCCTAGAACCTTAAATAATCAACAAAATGACACTTATCAACTCCCCCACACTTAAGCTTGAGCGTCTCGCGAGAAGTACTAAATATGTATCCCCTAGCTTTTCTCATACATAAGTAGAAGCAATTGAAAAGAAATTACCTAGGGTTGTTAATTCTCAAAAATCTAAGCTCTATGGATTAATATCTTGTCCTTAAATCAACAACTTAGCAATTTCAACCTTCATGATTCATTGAGATGAATTTCACTCACTAAACCTCTCAAGGGAAATTTTTGGTGGCTCTCTTCCTAAGTTCTAAGTACATGATGAAAATGGAGCTCACTCATACACACATGCTTTTTGCACTACCATAGGCTTGCTTGTTATCTACTCTCCACCATTATTCATGATTTAGATCTACATCTACAAAAAATCATCAAACAAAAGAAAGATATATGAAATGGTAAAAATGAGGTAAAAACTAAGAAAATAGCAAATTTGATAAAGTGGAAATTTTTGGATGCTCAAAGATATTTTTGATGCACTTTGCCCTCTTGTCAGTCCTCATAATGAAGTCAAAGTTTGATGGAGTGAGGCTTTGGCATTGTCCTTCAAAAATTTGATGAAAAGACCTCATCAACTCCTTTGTGCCAATTTTCCATCTTGTGTGCCAATTTGCTTCCTTCTCTTTTCTTTTCTGATTTTGTTTTCTTTTTCTTTCTCTCTAGTAAATTCAGAATGTAATGGAGCAAAACTTGGGTTCTGATGAGAACATCTTCACTAATTTAATGGTGCCAAAACTTTAATTAGATGCCCCTTGTTTCTTTGTTTTTCTGTTTTTCTTTCTTTTTCAAACTGTTTTCTCTTTTTTTTCTGCTCTCCAATCTTCTAATGGAGCTCATTCGGATCAGCATTCATATCAGAGAGCTTGAGACATCAAATAGCAATTAGAGACAAAAATTTGATGCTCCACATATAACCTTCACTAACTCTTGCAACTCCCTTTTGATACACATCACTTCAAGTTAGCACAAATTCTTCTACTTGTTGGGACCGGGTGCATGTTGACATGGATACGGGTTCGTAATTTTAAAATTTAATTACGTGCAGCGGATGGTTTAGCATAAATAATTTCTCAAATTATTTTAACCACGTATCTAGCATGCAACCTTATGTTGTGGAGACATGATCATACATTTAAAATTTTGCAGAAAGTAAACTAATTTACTTAATACCTCGCGTAACTCGTAGAAAGGGACGAGATCCAATCGTAGCGTCCCTTGGAAGCTCCGCCTCTATTCGCATCCATGCCGAGTTTTCTTCGGGATGACTTCGCAAAGCCACGAGTTTCATGCCGACAAGAACTACTAGATTCTCCAAAAGCATGACAAGAATACCAAGAGAGAGATGAAAAACTAACCATCAAACGAAGAACGGAATCAAGATTCCGGGAGGAAGGAAGGAGTCGCGCCCGCTTCTTCTTCTTCTTCGGCTTCTTCTTGGTGGTGGAAGCTCACGGCAAAGGGGGAGGGCTCTAGGGCCGGCGGCACTAGTAGAGGGAGAGGGAGAGAAGGAGAAGGAGAGAGGCTAGGCAAGAATCCTTGATCTCTTGGATTGATTTCCAAGCCTTGCCTTGGTACCTTTATATAGTAGCCTCTTAATCGCCAAGTCTCCTCTTAACGGAATAAATTTTTCATAAGAAATTTATCTTATAAATTTTTCTATGAATTATTCCGTTATGCTAAGTTTTTATTATAACTTAATTTATAATAAAAACAACCATGTCTCCCCTTTTATTATGGAAAAAATTTCTTTATATAAATTTCTTTATCATGGTAAATCAATCCATTATTGATTTTATAAAATAAAATAAACCAATCCAAAGTTTATTTTCATTTCCATGAAAAATAAATCTCTTTATATAAATTTCTTTATATAAATTTCATTATCCATAATTTTATAAAACAAACCGCGCTCGGTTTATTTTATAATTTGAACCAACAATTTGGTTCTCCCCTTTTATTGTGGCCGGCCAAACAAAGAGGGTGGGGACCCTCTTTGGCCGGCCAAACCCAAGCCGAAACCGTACGAATTAAACTCATTTAATTCGTCCAATAAGTCTTCAAAAGACTTAGCCATTTTATGCTTCCGATGCGTCTCTGAAAAATTCAGATTCGACTTATCTCTCTTGATCGAAAAATTCAATTTTCAACTCGTTTTAAATCCCTCGGATTACTCGTAGTGTGTGTGACTAAATAGGCTTTCGATTTATGTTGGTCGTCTATAATTAACCAATTATAGAACGATCATGAGTGTCACCTAGTAGTACATCATGATCTCCAATTAATCGAAAGATCAACGGTTGACCTCAGAAACTATTCTGAAACCCTTCAGCAGCTTTAATGAATCGTGCCTCATTCCCTTCACTATCTTATACCCACTTGGTTCAGGACACGGTCTATGTGTGTTAGTCCCCACTAGGCTGACTACGTCACACCTAGCCCAAGTAATGTCTTTCTCGTCCAACAGATTCTAATTACTCTCATGTATCTGAGATATTCATACTCTGATCATGTGATGCTCTGGCCAGAGGCTTCGAGTAATAATCCGACGATAGGCCTTGGGTATACATCTCCTCGCAAGGAGTAGTGAATCCTTTGTAGGTTGTTCAAACATCTTCGGGCACTTCGGCTTATACCCAACCATCCTGGGTCCACACCTCCTTGGAGATGCTTGCTTAAGATGTCAAAGTATAAGTCTCCATGACCAAGATGACTTGAACACCGCAAGTCAAAGGAACATCGCACTTAAGCTGCAGTAAGAACTTCAATGACATATCTATATGTAGATTATCATATGAAGTTTTACAGCCAGTCACTCCAATGAACTAGTTCCCTTAACTAGCATTCATGTTTATCTCCAGACATCCCAATGTCACCAGCCAGTGAGAATCAGCTGATTAGAGAATAACCCATGCTAGTCTCAACAGAATTGATAGTGTCCGTATCTATCAATTCATCGACTAGGGACAATTTCAATACTTCACAATTGCACATGTAGAGATAATCACTAGTTGTGAATTCATCACAAATTCTCTCATGCTGTGAATTGTATTGCGGACATTCAGTAAATGAGTTTAAGATCTCAATCAAATACACGAACATGTATACTCAAATAGTGAATATTCATTTATTAAAGTAAATGATTACAATCATAAGGCGATTGCCTTAGGACACTTCTCTCATATTACTAACACTACTTACATATTTTTTTCAAATTCCAGCTCCAAGGCCATTCATTTCAGGATCCCGAACCTTCAAGCTCTTCATCTTTGTAATTTTTCTGGTTCCTTCTTAGCAGTGAGCTTATTCAAATTTCAAAAACACACTCTCCCACTCAATGGCTTGATAACTTTGCTCCCTTACTGTTTTTATTCAGACCTTGGCTCAGATTTTTCTTTCTTCTTCACTGAATACAACTTGGCATCGAATTTCTGCACTGGTTGCAGATTAACACAGCTACAATTCATCCTTTATTAGAGTGGCCGAAACATGCTCCATAGCAAACTTTTCTTTTCTTTTTGGCACAGATTTTTTTTCCTTCACTTGTTTCCACTTTGGTTCAAATTTCTGCACAGATTTCCTGCTTCAATTCAAACTTTACAACTTCAATCCAGACTTTAGCAAAGTGTAGCTGATTTTAGCTTCCATAATTCCTACTTCCCCATTCTTTATTCCAACCATGCTTCACAAAAATCTCTTTGGCACATTTTTTTTTTCATTTGTGTGCCAATTTTTTCTGTTTTTTTTCTGTCCGAATAGAACTTGGCAAAGAATGGCTTGAATCTCCAAATTAACAACAGAAATCTAGATGCTCCAATGGTTTCTCTTCCTTAACACTTCTTCTTGCTTATTCTTGATACCCAACTCACTTCAATTTGGCACATGAAATTGCAAAAAAAAATTTTAAAAAAAAGAAGTGCATCCTTGATAAAAATTGATTCCAAATCACTAACCACTCCCCCACACTTAATCTTTTGTCCGTCTCGGGCAAAATAACAACAAAGAACATCCCCAAACAAACAAGTCCATAGAAAAATGAAGTTAGAAGCAATATGAAGATTATGTAGGGAAAATGAGAAATATGAAGTGATACAAGGGAAGTTTATGAAAATTGATATGAGATAAGAAACAAAATGATAAACCTATACAAATGTGATCCAATCATTGAAATATGGCTTTGAAAGAACCTAAGCAAGTTCTAGAGTACAATCATATTTATGTGTCACAAAAATAAGGCTAATCCTCACTAGGTACAAATAATTCATCTCAAGTCCTCAATCAAGAATCCATGGCCAAGTAGTACTCAAGCATCCAAGATTTCATCCATGAGCTCAAACCCTAAGTTTTAACAACCAAATTTAATTAATTTTCAAAAGACTCTAAAATGTTATCAAGACAACCTAGAGGAATATATTTATTCACTAAGAATAAAAGTGCTAAAAGAAATAACATGGTATTTACAATGTCTATTTATTCATTCTACTCTACTCAAGCATTTATTAGCAAAGACTCTCTTAAAAGAAAATTCTATTTCTTGAAAACATAAAAAATGAAACATGCAATGAAAGAAAATACAAGAAAGAACAAACTCTCCTTTATTTCTGGCAGTCGGAGTCTATCAAGAAATAACCTCCATCGTGGTAGTGGAGGAGTAGGAGTAGCTGAAAAAGTTTCCTTCATTTGCTCAATTTTATTTTGCATTACTTCCCCACACTTAAACTTTACAGCAAAATATTCAGGTGGCCAAAGGTGATTTAGGTACAAGAGTCATTTAAGAGGTAGAGTGCTTTGAATTAAAGTAAGATCATCTCCTCCCTCTTTATTCTTGTTGGAAAACCTTCCAGGGGGTTGAAGACTGTCTAGATGGAGTACCTACTCAAGAAATCTCTGGGACCCTGCAAAACCATGTAAAACCTTTCTCATGCGTGTAGGGTAAGGTAAAAGTGTAATACCATCAATCTCTACATTAAATGTATCCAAAAATGCATCGCATCCAATAAAATCAATTTTTGGTACCACAGTAAATTTTTCACAAGCAGTTTCTACATAAGGTATATCAAGAAATGTTTCATAGCCAATAAAATCAATCTCTGGTACCTCCATAAGTTTTCTACACTCAATTTCAGCATAAGAAATAACAAGAGATTCATCACAATAAACAACTTCAATTTCAGGCTCTTCTAAAAATTTTTCACAATTAAAATCCATCAAAGGTATATCAAGAAATTTTTCGCAACCCATAAAATCGATCTCGGGCACCTCTATAATTTTTTCACACTCAATTTCAGCATAAGAAATAACAAGAGATTCATCACAATAAACAACTTCAATTTCAGACTTTTCTAAAAAAATTTCACAATCAGTTTTAGCATAATCTGTCTCAAAAATATCATAGCCATGAATAAAATCAAGCCTGGGTGCCTCTAAAGAATTTCCATAATTATTTTTCATAAATGATGTATCAATATATGCTTCACGTGCAATTCTAGACATCTCCCTGAAATTTTCTAAAGGAAAAGAAGAAATACTTACCTGATCGTGCTGAAAAATGTCTGTTGGTTCTACAAGGAATACCTCCATCTCAGGCTCAAATTCTCGTGGACATTCAACTGGACTAGGTGATCCTTGGGTATTTGCTCCCATCATGCAAGTCCCTACACTTTCTGGCTTGTCCTCTGAATTTTCTAATGTATCGGTCAATGGTGGTGGTCCCTGGGGCTCTGTGCAATCCCCTGCACCTGTAGAATCATCTCCTGTGCATGCCTCCTTAGTAATACCTGCAACAACCTTATTAGAAAAATTAGGACTATCAATAGCAGTATCGTGACAAAATAAAAAATAAGAAAAGTCCGGTAAAGCTTCAGTATTGAAATCAAGGCTGTCGCATGCTTTTCCATCCATCTCCTCAGCTTCCTCTGAAATCAAAGCTCCTCCCTCTATGTCAAATGCAACATCATCAGCAATCAACTGTGCCTCAACAGTCTCATCTGGGGTGTCCATGCTCATAATAGATTGATCTCCCCTAGGGTCCTTCATGGCATCGAAAATACTAAACTGGACTACTGTGTCCCCCACCTCCATCGAAAGTGTGCCAGCATATACATCAATTTTTGTTCTAGCAGTCTTTAGAAAAGGCCTTCCAAGGATAAGTGGGGATCTACATCCAAGATACTCTCCTTCCATGTCTATAATGTAGAAGTCTGCAGGGAAAATCAACTCCTTCACTTTTACCAAAACATCTTCAATAACTCCTGCCGGGCGGGTCTGGCTTCTATTTGCTAGCTGAATCACAACTCCAGTGGGCTGTAGAGGGCCAATGCCAAGCATCTGGAAGACTGTCCTGGGCATGACATTAATGGAAGCTCCTAAATCCAGCATGGCATCATGTAGCGTGGTGCTCCCTATCTCACAAGATACAGTAAACATGCCAGGGTCTTCACATTTCTGAGGTATGACATGGATGAGTGATGAAACATTTTTCCCCATGCTGACCAACTCATTTTCCTTAAGCTTCTTCTTGTGAACACATAGATCTTTCAGAAACTTCGCATATTTAGGAATCTGTTTAATCATGGTCAACAAGGGTACATTAATTTCTACTTTGCTAAAAAGTTTTATCAGCTCATTGTACTCTTTGGTTTTCTCCTCCTCCACTTGTCTTTTGGCTTGAGTTTTCCGCTGTGGAAAGGCCAAGGGCACCCTAATTTCTTCCTCTTGAACCGAAGATGGAGAGGCTGATTGGTGAGTTGCTGTCCCATTCGGTGCAGCTGCTGTAGAATTGGTTTCAGGGATGATTTGTGCTTCATTTTCCACCAAAATTACAGGATTGCTTGATGAGGGAGTTGAGCACGGGCTAGGGGTGGAATCAACTAATTTTGAAATGATTTCGGGGCTGATCGGTGCTGAAATTGTTGGTGCTGCCCCGTTTTCAGAAAATTCAGCTCTTGGACTATTTTGAGTTGATGTAACCTTCCCACTCCTCAAATAAATAGCGCTAACATTTCCCTTTGGATTGGGAACAGCTTGAGAAGGTAGTTGGCCTGATCCTTGAGCTTTATTTTGATTTATTTCACTAGCCATTTGCCCAATTTGCCTCTCGAGGTTTTGTATAGCGGCAAAAATATTACCCTGCTGTGATTGTTGGAATTGGGGTTGTTGGGGCTGAAAGGAGGGCTGAAATTGGTGTTGAATTGGCTGATAAGTAGGTTGGAATGTTGGTTGAATTTACTGAGAATTATAGCCTTGAAAATTCTGGTTTTGAAGTGGAAGTGGCTGTGGTGAACATTGAAACTGAGTGGGCTGAAATCCTTGATTTTGAGGCTGAAAATTTTGATTTTGAGGCTAGAAATTTTGCTGCGGTTGTTGGACTTGCTTCTGTGAAAGTTGATATTGCTGTGGATAATTCAGATTTCCTTGGAAACCTTGTTGAATCCCTTGAAATGGCTGCTGAAATGGTTGCTGGAAGTGCTGATTTGGGGGCTGAATTTGCTGATTTAACTACTGTGATTGCGATTGTTGTGGCTGAACTTGCTGGAAAGTTTGTTGGGGTTGCTGAAATTGTTGTTGTTGTGGGCCTTGTTGGTAAAAAGAATTTTCATACCTCAGATTTGGATGATCCCTCCAATCGGGGTTATAAGTAGACGAATAAGGGTTATTTCTGGCTTGAAATTGTCCCCGAATCAATGCCGCTAGTGACTCATCTTGTTGGAGGTTAGGACATGAATCTGAATTGTGTTCCTGGCTAGAGCAAATACCACATACACTCATCACCACTTGACTTGGTTGTGGAGGCGCACCGAAAGAGTTGAATTTTTACTTGCAATATTGAGACCCATTTGCTTAACCACTGATGTGAGCTCTACCAATGCATTCTTAATCTCCTTCTGATCATTAGAAACCACCTGAACTTCACTAACTCCTCTAGTAGACAAGGCTCTGCTTCCGAACTGTTATGAATTCTCAGCCATATTTGAAATGAGCTCCCTAGCTTGATTTGGCGTTTTGTTTACTAAGGCCCCTCCAGCTGCAGCATCTATCATGATCCTATCCATCTGTAATAGTCCCTCATAAAAGTACTGGATGAGGAGCTGCTCACTAATCTGATGCTGGGGGCAACTGGAGCAAAGTTTGTTGAATCTCTCCCAGTAGTCATAGAGTGTCTCACCTACCACTTGCTAAATGCCACAAATGGTCTTTCTGATGATTGCAGTTCTGGAGGCTGGGAAATATTTTTCAAGAAATGTCTTCTTCATGGAAATCCAGCTAGACACGTGCCCAGTAGGTAAATAGTAAAATCAGTCCTTAGCTGCTCCAGTCAAAGAAAAGGGAAAAGCCCTCAGCTTGATATCTTCTTCTGAAATACCCTGCGGCTTCATAGTGAAGCATACAATGTGAAACTCATGCAGGTGTCTATTTGGATCTTCTCCAGATAATCCTTGAAATTTGGGCAATAGGTGGATGAGTCCAGATCTGAGCTCAAAATCACCAGCCAGCTCTGGATAAGCAATGTTGGAATACTAAAATGTATCATCTGGTGTCGTCAGTTCTTTCATGGTCTTCTGGTGGTCTGCCATCTGATCAACTGAATAAGATGAAATAGACTGAGTAGGAAGAATATCAAAAGCCTCTGAAACACTGAGCTGGCTCCTCCTAGCTCTGAAAGTCCTCTCAATCTCAGGGTCAAAATCCTCAAGATCACCACCAGTAGACCTGGTCATAAAATCAAAAGCAAATCGCAGTAAAAGTATATAGAAAGATGAAACAAATAAAATCAGATCACAAGATACAGCAGTAAGTGTAAAAATAGAACAAGAAAAATATGAAATAAGCACACAAGTAAAAATCAAACAACCCAACTAGTAGATTCCCCGGCAACGGCACCAAAAATTTGATGGACCCAAACTAGGTGTCACGAATGTGGGTCTCAAATTTAGATAAGTATAAGCTGGAAACCCTTTTTGCAATCAAAGAATAAAAGCGTAGTAAAGGGGCCACAGGTCGTATTTCTTCTAGGGCTAGTTGATATTGTTCGATTCGAGCTCGAGTTTATGTGTCGTTGCTATTTTTGGGTTTCAAATAGAACATGGGTTTTTGTTTCAATTAGAAATGAAAATGCAATGGAAAGAAAAAGAATTTAACTGCAGTACCAATGATTGAACTAGCTGCAGACTATTTAACTGATCAATGAAGCTTGGAAAGATATACTTTCAATGAAGGAATACACAGGACTGGAAATATTCAGAATCGAGTAACTATTAAATCGAAAACAAGCTAGTGCAGGAAATAAATGTGCAAGAATTCAGAAACTCTGAGCAGAATCGAAATACAGCATGAATTGGATGCACAAATCATACAGGTAATCTGATTTCAAATGCAATAAAGTTCCAATGCAAAGTTTCACTGATGCAAATTCAGAAATGGTAATTGGGAATTGCAGAAATGGAGTTGGCTGGCAGAAATAGAATGCAGAACTTACTAAATGGAATGCAGAAATGTAGCAACAGATCTACTGCTGAAACTATGAATTGTAAGCTAAATTTGAATCATTATTCTAAGTGCAAGAAGCTGGAAATGAGCTAGGTTTACTTGGCACGCACTAAATAAACTAACAGCAGAAACATGCAGACTTAAAACTGAAATTGTACAGAATTCAGTTGATACACAGCATTCAACTGATATGCAGAGCAAAAACAGAAATTACATGCAGAAACTAAAGGCAAATGCTTGTAAATGATACAACCTACAATGTAAATTTAGAAGATGGAAATAAACTAACTTGATATGAAACTCAGGGCTGAAGACAAACACTGATACGCAAAGATCAGATTTGATACGCAGTTTGATACCAAATTCAGAATTGATTCAAAGCTAAGAAGGCTGATCTAAATTCAATTATTCATTACTCAAATTGCAATGTAAAGAAGCTGAATTAAAACTCTGGATAAGGCAGCAACTATTCAGAAACGAAAAACTAGGGTAGCTGATACCAATTCAGAAATGATTCTGAAATTTCAGAACCAGCAGTGATACACAACAATTAAATTGGAACAAACGGGGATTAAATGGAAACTATCACTAAACAGTAATGTGTCTAATTAATTTGCAGAGACAAAACCTAATTAATGCAAAGATGATTCAGAAAATAACACTAATGTAGCTGATACAAAGGAGGAAACAGAACTGAGTTGCGGAAACTGAAATTACAGCTAAAGCAAAAAAGGAAATGTGATAAGAAACTAAGCCTAGACCATTCCCTTGTCTCAAGACCTCCTTGTCGTCACACAAGAGCAAACCAAGAACCCCTTCAGCTCGCAAATCACTGGGAAATTGGCTTCAATGTCGAATCTACTCACAGATTGCACTCGGCTGGAAAAAACCAATCCGATCTCTTTGATCTGGCGATGAAGGAATGCGATGAAGATTGGGTGATGATCAGAGTGCTCCAGAGACCCTCCAGATAGCTCCGATTGAAGAGATTGGCACACGATCGCGATCAAATTGATCAGATCACAGAAACTGACGAAACCCTCAATCTGCCCCTGTTCCGATGCAAATCCGAGCTAGAATTTCCATTAAAACTTCTTCCAATGATCCAGATCTTGCTCCAAGGTCGAATTCGAGGTGGCCACGCCTTCAGATAAAGAAAACGCCATAGAAAATCAAGAACAAGTGAAGAAAATGAGAAGAAGCTGCGAAGACGTGACGCGATCCAAAGCAGAGGAGTTTGGTTTATATGGTTTGAAAATGAACGGCTCAGATTATCCAGCGCTCATCCAACGGTTGATATTCGTCCGATTTGACTCAAACTTCCCAAATCTTGATCAAGGGTCAGGATCTATCTCGGGGTAGCTCGGATCTTCCAGATTTGCAACGGATGATTCAGATCACCTTGATCTTTGAATGGACGGTCTAGAGTCCTCTGAGCTTGATCCAATGGCTAGATCTCCTTGGATTTGGATGAAAATCTCAGATCTTGACCTGATCGCTCGATTAACCTTAATCCCAGCTCGAATTGATCAGAAGTTCTCAGATGGTCTAAATCTAACCATTTTTGCATCGGACGGTCCAAATTAGTTGACGATTGATCACTTGATCCAGTCCACTTTTGACTCAACTTTGACCCAACATTACCTAGGTCCTTGATCCTTCGAAGCCTACAAAAGTAGATCAAAAATTTAGTGACAGAACAACTCAAATATATAAAAATTTATAATTAGGTCCAAAAAGAATATAAATCCTAGAACCTAGGGTAAATCCACCATTAAGCAAGTAAAACATGAGTCAAAATAGATCCTAGAACCTTAAATAATCAACAAAATGACACTTATCAGGTTTCAACCAAGTTGAGGGACTTGACTATGATGAAACTTATACTCCCATAGCTAGATTAGAGTCCATCCGGATTTTGTTAGGATATGCCGCTCACATGGGTTTTAAACTTCATCAAATGGATGTGAAATCAGCATTTCTTAATGGATTTATTAAGGAGGAAGTGTATGTAGAATAACCACCCGATTTTGAAAACATAGACTACCCTAATCATGTTTATAAATTGAGAAAAACTTTGTATGGATTGAAACAAGCTCCCCGAGCTTGGTATGAAAGGCTTTCATCTTTCTTAGTGTCCAAGGGGTTTAGAAGGAGAACAATTGATCCAACTCTATTTCTTAAGTCTAAGGATAAGGACATTTTTGTAGCCCAAGTTTATGTTGATGACATCATTTTTGGGTCGACAAATAATGAATTTCTTCATGAATTTATCAAGTATATGGAAAATGAGTTTGAAATGAGTCTTGTTGGGGAGTTGACTTTCTTTTTAGGATTGCAAGTCAAACAAACAAATGAAGGAACTCATGTATATCAAACAAAATATTCTAGGGAAATTATCAAGAAATTTGGATTAGAAAATGCCAAGGTAGCATCTACCCCCATTGGAACAAATGTCAAGATGGATAGTGATCATGAGAGGAAGGTAGTTGATTCAAAGCAATATAGAAGTATAATTGGTAGTTTGTTGTACCTCACCGCTATTAGACCGAATATATTATTTGCGATAGGAATGTGCGCTAGATATCAATCTTGTGCCAAAGAGTCTCGCTTAGTAGTAGTAAAGAGGATTTTAAGATATATTAAGGGCGCACTTAATGTCAGTCTTTCGTACCCTAGATTTTCAAATATTGATTTGTTTGGGTACACCGACTCTGATTATGCGGGTTGCAAATTGGATAGAAAGAGTACTAGTGGTGAGTGTCAATTTCTTGGATCATCTCTAGTTAGTTGGAGTAGTAGAAAACAACCATGTGTTGCCTTGTCAACAACCGAGGCCGAATATGTAGCAATGGGTAGTTGTGTAGCTCAATTACTTTGGATCATGCACACCTTAGAGGATTATGAGCTTCATTACTCCAAGGTCAAAGTCTTATGTGATAATGTGAGCACTATTAACTTGACCAAAAATCCGGTACATCACTCTAGGACAAAACACATTAAGGTGAAGCATCACTTCATCAGGGATCATGTGGCAAGGGATAACATTGAATTATATTATGTTGAATCAAAGTCCAACCTTGCCGACATATTTACGAAGCCTCTACCCAAAGCGGAGTTCACATCTTTAAGAAGAGGACTTGGTATGTGTTTTGTAGAAGTATAGAATTGGCCTTGGGGTAATGCAATAGTGAGGTAGTGCATAAGCCATTAGGATGATACAAATAATTCACTTATGCTTATGACATATTGTTGGGTTGTTAAATGTATCACATTATGGAAAATAGACCAACTATGGGGAAAGCAAATGTTTAATTAATGGACATCTTGCCCAAAGATCATAGTTGGACATTTCGAATAATTTGAAAATATATCTGTGCTTTATTTGTTATGACATAGGTTTGCAAAACACATGGTTTCAAAACTAGGATGAAAGATTGATACAGAATTGGAGGTTTTCAAAGGTTTTGAATTTTAGTCAAAAAGTCAAACATGTTTGGATTTTTCATAAAAGTATATTTTTTTATGTTAAAATACATCATAAGAAACATGTTTGCAAAGTTTAATGATTTTTCGAATTTTGTGAAATTTATAGTGCGTTTCTGAATTTCGGCTCAGAAATCTGCAGTATTCAGGTTGAGTGTATCAGTCGACTACCCCCAAATCTTTCTATGAATTGGCAGTAAGAAGGCACCAGTCGACTGATACAGTTATCAGTCGACTAGTCCTTCTAGTTTCTAATTTTTGGGATTTTCAGAAGGGAAAAAGTATCTCTATTTGGTGGCAATGGTTATTGTTGCGTTGGACAATCCTTTTGATGGTGTTAAAGGGGGAGAATTGGGAGGTTTAAGTTAGTTTTGTAACTTAACTAGTGGAAAATTGAAAATTATGTGGAGGGCATAGGTTAAGGGGGAGAATGCATGTTTATGCTTCTTAATTTACTATGTCTTTAATTTTCAATTGTTATTATTATGCCTAACTTAAGCATATTGCCATACATCAAAAAGGGGGAGATTGTTGGGGCAATCGGCTCAAGTATGACCAAGTGGATCATGGTTTTGATGTGTGTGGGTCAATATGATTAAGTTAGAATGTCATGTTGGTTTGATATGTGTGTTTGAGTCATGCAGGACTTGGTAAATAACACATGAAGTACGCATCCGAGGGACGAGAGCCAAAGAAAGAGGACTCCAAGGGAAAGCCGGGGAAGTAGACTTCAAGGGCATACGTGAAGGGTGGCATGGAGGCAAGCCGCGAGCTTTTGTGCGTATCCGAGGGACGAAAGCCAAGGAAGAGAACTTCAAGGGGCGAGCCAAGAGAGTGGGCTTCAAAGCATAAGCAAAGGGTGGTCTTCGGAGTGAGTTGGAGTGAAAATGTACTCTGGGCAGTCGACTGCGGATGGACCAGTCGACTGCCAGAACTCACAGAAAGATCAGTCGACTGGTCCTGGACCAGTCGACTGATCATTTCAAAAAACTAGCCGTTGGCTAGCGACTGGCTAGGGACCAGTCGACTGCCCCTGGTGTCGAGACTGGACTGTTTTAAGAACAGTCCTCTCCTCTATTTAAGGAGAAGTTTTGAGCAGAATAGCGTTGCGGTTCTAGAGAATAGAATCCTGTTCTAAGTACTCAAAGTCTCATTCTCTTCCTCTCACTTTCATTTCTACTTTGTAAAGAGGAAGAAAGCATCGTGTGAAGGTTTTTCCACCATGAAGGAGAGTTTCATAGTGAAGCTTGTGTACGCGGTGTGGATCCTTGGATTAGTCACCTCTCGGAAGTGGATACTGCTGAGGCAATCTGTGGTCCGGAGTGACCAAGTGTTTAGATGTTTGGGCAAAGGGTTTAAGTTAGGTTTACCCTTGTGTTCTTATATGTGTATGTTGAGTGTGCAAGTTGTATAGGTTACACATATGGACTTGACTGGACGGCCTCGGTACGGTAAAGGGTGGCATGGAGACAAGCTGGAGGCTTGTGTGCACCCGAGGGACCTTGTAGAGCAGGGACGAAGAGCTGATGGGCGCGGACTTCGAGGCATGAGTGAAGGATGGCATGGAGGCAAGCTGGAGGCTTGCGTGTATCTGAGGGACGGGAGCCGAAGATGAAAAGGGCGTGAAGGCAATAGTCGAGGCTGCGGATGAGGAGTTAGTCGAGTCGTGAGGGTACGAGTGCTGTGTGATTGTACTCGGGGAATCCTAGGGGTCGAGTGTTGAGAGAAGTGTACTCGAGAAGGGAAACCCTAGGTGTGTGAGTGGGGCAGTCGACTGCCTGGGAGGTAGTCGACTAATAAAACTCACAGAATAATTTCGGGATTGGACTAGTCGACTGGTAAAATAGTAGTCGACTGGTATCCCCGAAATATAGCCGTTAGCTAGCAATTAAGGCTAGACTAGTCGACTGGTAAATTAGCAGTCGACTGGTGGCGAGGGTTTCAGCCCGAGTCCTATTTAAAGAGGACTTCGTGGTGGTTGAGATTCTTGATGAAACTTGTCTTGGTTAAAGGCAAGATAGTAGTCTTTGTGCTCAGGTTATGTCAAGGTGATGTGGCGAGGTTTCTCCACCCACAAGGAGCGACAAGGGCTAGCCGGAGATTATCCGGGGAGTGATCCACCGACGAATTCTTGGATTAGTCACCCGTCCGGGGTGGATACCAAGTAAATCAGGTTGTTAGCGTTGTTCTTCATTGTTAGTTTTGTTTTATTATATATTTCGTTGTGCAACTAACCGTGTAGGAAGAAAAGTGGTTCGAAAAATTGCTATTCACCCCCCCTCTAGCGTACCGGAATCGATCCTACAATTGGTATCAGAGCGAGGACCGCTCTTGATTGGACTAACCGCCGAGAGAGTACACGCTAGAGGAAAATGGAAGGAGAGGATCCGCTAGGATGGGATATCCGGATTCCACCTTCGTACGACCACGACGATTTCGCGTATTGGAAAGGTAAAATGTCATATATTCTAATGACTAATATTGAAGATTGGATGTGTATAGAATTAGGCTTCGATTCTCCCAAGGACAAAAAGGGAAGGACTCTTAAGAAGAAGAAGTGGACCAAGGAGCAAATTCATCAATCCGAAATCAATAACAAGGTAAGCAAAATGTTAATCAATTTAATACCTAATGACATTTTGGATAGGATTGGTGAGTATATGGATGCTAAGAAATTGTGGAGCAAGCTAGTAGTACTCCATGAAACCCCTACACGAGCAGAAGAATAGACAAAGGAAATGGATTCAGTGGACCAAGAAAAAGAAACGGAAGTGTCAACATCCGAAGGTGAAGAATCATCCACTTCCTCAAGTAAAGGAGAAGAAGAGAGTGAGAGGGCATTCACCTAAAGAGAAGAAGAGGAAGCATCAACTTCAAGGATTGAGGGGGAGGAGAGACCCTCAACCATATATGAACAAGAGGAAGCATTCACGTCATCCAAGGTTGAAGAAGAAGTCAACCTAGTTTCAACCTCCACCAAAGCCAAATCGAAGGGTCATATCACATGCTTTGGGTGCAACGAAAAGGGACACTACAAGGATAAGTGTCCAAATGGTAAGAAGGAGGTATTCTCTAAATCCGGGTCCATTTAATTTAAAACTAATGTGGGTTGTAGGGAGAAGAAAGAAAAGAAGCGCATTCGATGCTTCACATGCAGGGAGTTAGGGCACTACCACACCAAGTGTCCAAGGAAGAAAGAGCTCAAGAAAATGGGACACTTGAGGAGATGG
Organism: Boesenbergia rotunda; assembly: GCA_024364735.1. Classification (NCBI taxonomy): domain Eukaryota; kingdom Viridiplantae; phylum Streptophyta; class Magnoliopsida; order Zingiberales; family Zingiberaceae; genus Boesenbergia; species Boesenbergia rotunda. The sequence goes on along the minus strand of JAGFNQ010006333.1, from coordinate 294,925 downwards.
GAGAAAGAGGAAAGGAAGAGGCAAAGATTCCAACAAGGAGGGACTACAAGGGTAAGGGAGGTAATTCCTAACCCTAGGTTAAAATGTAATTCTAGCTTGAATTCCTCCATGAATATTAAAAATCATGCAAATTATTCATCCATGCATGCTAGACATCATGAAAATTGCTTACTTATGCATAATTTTGGATTTAGATACAATGATAGGACTAGGGTTAACAAAGTAGATCAAAATCCTAGGAAGAACATTTATCATGAAAAATTCAAGACATCTAGAACTAAGGATCAAGGCAAAAATCCCAAGAAGGGGAGGGATGTGCCTAGAAAGGAGGGTAGGTCTAGGAATGTTCAACGTGGACCTATGGACTCTAAGGTTAAAGGTCTAGAAAGGAAAAATCAAGCCTTGAGGGCAAGACTTGATAAATTAGAGAAAACCCTAGAGAGATTCACGGTTGGATCTAAGGGTTTGGATATGGTGTTGGGTGGCCTAAACCGCACCAATGATAGATCGGGTTTAGGATACCGATCTAAGGTCTCTCATGCCAAGGGAAAGAGATATGCTAGGATAGTATATGATTATGGCAAGAAGGGGGAGTCCAAAAATGATAAGGGGATGTCATTTAAAGGGAAAAAGAAGGACTTAACCAAAGACGAGGTATCTAAGATTAAGAGTACCAAGTTTGTAGGCCAAGAGTCACCGGTGGAACACCGATGTGGCCTAGTGATGGTTGAGTCATCTAGGGAGGTGGCTAGCGCTAAGAGCTCAAAGGGGAGCTCTAGGAGCCTTTGGGATATATGGTGAATGGATCTTTAGAGGGTTCCTCCTAGAGGTCTAGATGGACCATAGAGTGTGCCAAAGGAATTAGAGACGGACTTGAGTCTCAATTTTTAGATTTTGGCACGGTGTTTTTGAGTTTCATGCATGGAAATATGACATTGGGGTCATATTACATGAAAATTGATTTTTGGTGTGTAATTTCCATGTAAATCAATGCTAGGGACGCATTGTGGGTTGACATGGGCAAAGACATCAAGAGAAAACCAAAACTAGAACTTTAGGGCAAGGTTTGATTAAAGTTTTTAGCTAGTTTTGGGTTTTGTGTCAAACTTGGGAATGGTGATAGATACATTTTGGAATGTATTTTTTCCAAGTAGATATGGGTACCACAAATGTCTCCACAAAATTTGGAAATTTTTGGAGATTTGTGAAATTTCTGACGCATTTCTGAATTTCGTCAGAAAGACTGAAATTCTGATTTTCAGAGTATCAGTCGACTACCCTGGGGGCAGTCGACTGGTCAGGGTTGATTTTTGTATCAGCAGCTGGGTATGTGTCCAAACGATGCAAAAGAAGTGTATGGGGGCTAGTACACATTGTTTATAGTCATTGGGGATTAAAAGAACCGATAATTGGGATATTGTTGGATTCTTTTTGATGTTAGGCAAAGGGGAAGAAGTGTTGGGTTTAAGTTGGGAAACCAAACACCCCTTTGCTAGAAACCCTAGGTCTAGGGGAAGCTGAGATTGAGGGGGAGCATGGTTGCTCCATTCTTGGCGTAAGGGGAACCTTGGAAAGGTTCTTAAAAAGCCTTTGTAAGTCCAATATAGGGGGAGCTTAGGAGAAGCTTTAAAAAGCCCGTGAAAATCCTAACTTGGAGGGTTAGGTGTGAAAATTCCTAACTTGGGAAGTTAGGTGTTGAAAAGTCCTAACTTGGAGGGTTAGGTGTGGGATACCTTGGGATATGATCCATTTTTACATTGCATATGCATTGTTCTTGCTATTAACTACTATTTTACTTTCCCTAACTTAAACGTATTGCTAAACATCAAAAAGGGGGAGATTGTTGAGGCAATCTGTGGTCCGGAGTGACCAAGTGTTTTGATGTTTGGGCAAAGGGTTTAAGTTAAGTTTACCCTTGTGTTCTTATATGTGTATGTTGAGTGTGCAGGTTGTACAGGTTACACATATAGACTTGACTGGACGGCCTCGATACGGTGAAGGGTGGCATGGAGACAAGCTGGAGGCTTGTGTGCACCCGAGGGACCTTGGAGAGCAGGGACGATGAGCTGATGGGTGCGGACTTCGAGGCATGCGTGAAGGATGGCATGGAGGCAAGCTGGAGGCTTGCGTGCATCCGAGAGACGGGAGCCGAAGATGAAGAGGGCACGAAAGCAATAGTCGAGGCTGTGGATGAGGAGTCAGTCGAGTCGTGAGGGTACGAGTGTTATGTGATTGTACTCGCGGAATCCTAGGGGTCGAGTGCTGAGAGAAGTGTACTCGGGAAGGGAAACCCTAGGTGTGTGAGTGGGGCAGTCGACTGATAAAACTCACAGAATGATTTCAGGGCTGGATCAGTCGATTGGTAAAATGGCAGTCGACTGGTATCCCCGAAATATAGTCGTTGGGCTAGCTGTTGGCTAGCAATTAAGGCTAGACCAGTCGACTGGTAAATTGGCAATTGACTGGTGGCGAGGGTTTCAGCCCAAGTCCTATTTAAAGAGGAGTTCGTGGTGGCTGAGATTCTTGATGAATCTTGTCTTGGTTAAAGGCAAGATAGTAGTTTTTGTGCTCAGGTCGTGTCAAGGTGCTGTGTCGAGGTTTCTCCACCCACAAGGAGCGACGAGGGCTAGCCGTAGGTTATCCGGGGAGTGATCCACCGACGGATATTCTTGGATTAGTCACCCGTCCGGGGTGGATACCAAGTAAATCAGGTTGTTAGCGTTGTTCTTCATTGTTAGTTTTGTTTTAT